>JAPTMU010000425.1:20000-132000 GCA_028583405.1 Pogonophryne albipinna | reverse complement strand
TATGAACAAGACGATAATAAAAGGTGTGATTTTACAGTTTCTCACCTGGACACAATCTGCAGGTCTCTCACTTTGATTTTGTCTGAAGAATTGTTGATTGTCTAAAGAAACACAAAACAAAAACAAGGTGAGTGGACGAATATAACATTTGAGGACATAAACACAGCATGTGTGTAGCTGTCACTAATGAGAGACGGATTATGTGTTTAAATCAGCCTGTGTTTAAACCCTTTGGTCCATAGGGAAATGTCTCAACATCTATCTACCTTCTTTAGATCTTAACGACTTCAAGTAAATCAAAAGTAATCAAATTCTGGCTGAAGATGGTCAGATATTAAGCTCGATGTTAACTCCTCCTAATGAGCATCAGAGAGGAGATATAAGGGAAGTGTTTCATCTGTAGTTTGTGAGGTGATGAAGATGAAGATGACCTCCTGCAGCAGCTTCATCTCCGCTCGGCTCAAATTGGGTCTGTGAGGATTCAGCAACTCCATCGCAAACGGACGACCTGACAATTCAGAGAAAAATTTAAAAACACTTCATTTGTATGCAGCGGTAAAAAGCTCCTCACAACACGAGGAAATAAGCCATTCTGCTAATAAGTACTTTTTAATTCAGGACTTATAATTCAGTGTTTTTAGACTGTTGTATACCTATTTGTTCTTAAATCAATAATATCTTCTTCTCTATCTACCTTTATATATTGTCCATTATTGGTTATAAAGTGATAAAAGTCAAATGAAACAGCGAGTCTCACCGGTTCCCAGAGTCCGGACGTCCACATCCTCTCTGCCAGACGAGGAGAAATTAAATCCTGTGAGAGAATAAATAAGGAACATTACCACTTCCCTGTCCTCCAGCTGCAGATACACCGAGCTGCAGACACTCACCTTCAGATCTGAAGGAGGAGAGGACGGACTCAGCGATCAGCTCCTCCACCGACGACTCCATCCTCCGCTCGCCGTCGATCACCCAGGGAGTCTGAGGCAGGCTGCGGCTGTACTTATTGTATCTCCCTGAACAACAGAAAGAACATCAGGAACAACAACAAGAACAACAACAGGAACAACAACAGGAACAACATCAGGAACAACAACAGGAACAACAAGAGGAACAACAACAGGAACAACATCAGGAACAACATCAGGAACAACAACAGGAACAACAACAGGAACAACATCAGGAACAACATCAAGAACAACATCAGGAACAACCTCAGGAACAACAACAGGAACAACAACAGGAACAACCTCAGGAACAACATCAGGAACAACAACAGGAACAACCTCAGGAACAACATCAGGAACAACCTCAGGAACAACAACAGGAACAACATCAGGAACAACAACAGGAACAACATCAGGAACAACAACAGGAACAACATCAGGAACAACCTCAGGAACAACAACAGGAACAACATCAGGAACAACAACAGGAACAACAACAGGAACAACCTCAGGAACAACAACAGGAACAACAACAGGAACAACAACAGGAACAACATCAGGAACAACAACAGGAACAACATCAGGAACAACCTCAGGAACAACAACAGGAACAACATCAGGAACAACAACAGGAACAACAACAGGAACAACATCAGGAACAACAACAGGAACAACCTCAGGAACAACAACAGGAACAACAACAGGAACAACATCAGGAACAACCTCAGGAACAACATCAGGAACAACAACAGGAACAACAACAGGAACAACAACAGGAACAACCTCAGGAACAACAACAGGAACAACAACAGGAACAACCTCAGGAACAACATCAGAAACAACAACAGGAACAACAACAGGAACAACAACAACAGGAACAACAACAGGAACAACATCAGGAACAACAGGAACAACAACAGAAACAACAACAGAAACAACCTCAGGAACAACATCAGGAACAACAACAGGAACAACAACAACAGGAACAACAACAGGAACAACATCAGGAACAACATCAGGAACAACATGAACAACAACAGGAACAACAGGAACAACAACAGGAACAACAACAGAAACAACAACAGAAACAACCTCAAGAACAACAACAGGAACAACAACAGGAACAACAACAGGAACAACATCAGGAACAACAGGAACAACAACAGAAACAACAACAGAAACAACCTCAGGAACAACAGGAACAACAACAGAAACAACAACAGAAACAACCTCAGGAACAACAGGAACAACAACAGAAACAACAACAGAAACAACCTCAGGAACAACAACAGGAACAACATCAGGAACAACATCTGAGGCCTGTACTACGAAGCTTCGTAGTACCGGAAATCCCAGAAGTTATCTTGCTAAACGAAAATCCTGCTTCGTAGTATACCCCCCAGATTAGCCGCTCAGCATCAGTTACCATGGAGATCAAGCCCGCTAAAAAGAGAACCAGCGTCGTAGGACCGGAAACCCAGAGTTTTCCCTGAAGTTAGTCGGCTAAGCGAAAATCCTGCTTCGTAGTCGAGGCCTCAGGAACAACATCAGGAAGGAAAAAAAACAGAACTTATTGTACCTCCCTGAACAACAGGAACTGTAAGAAGACCCAGTTTTCATTCTAAACTTAGATGGTTTTGCTGTTCATGTGTGTTGGGTGGGGACAAAGACTCTGTTTGTTTATATAATAAAGGAGCTTTATTGGCATGACTATATCTAATAAATAAGTAAATAAAGAATAAATAAATGTGAAGTAGTTGAAAAATAATGTAAATATGTTTTAGTTTTTAAATGTCATTAATATCACTCCCTGTGTGTGTGTGTGTGTGTGTGTGTGTGTGTGTGTGTGTGTGTGTGTGTGTGTGTGTGTGTGTGTGTGTGTGTGTGTGTGTGTGTGTGTGTGTGTGTGTGTGTGTTTACCTGCTACAAACACACACTGGTGGAGGCACTGGACGTCCTGTGAGCTGCAGCTGCTGGTCGGCTTCGCTGGTGGACAAGCGTAATGTCTGACAAATAAAAACTGTAATTATTTCAAACAGCACTTTATTAATTAAATAAGAAGAACTGTAAGATCTAAAAGAGGGAAACTTACGTTAGAAATTTGGTGTCAGAAATCTTTTCCAGAGCTTTGACCACCGCCATCCTGGTGAACACCGACTGCAGGAAGAGAAACACACATGTTTTCATTAACTGCACCTCACTGAACCTGTTAGAGCCAGTATTTTGTTTATAAAAAGGGCCAACTAATTAGGACGTCTGTAGTCAATTAGGTGTAAAGGACTACAATTCCCACGGCGCCTCCTTCACAGACAGACAGTAAGATGGGCAACCTAAAGTTACCGTTAAAGTTACAGAAGCCTATCCTTAGAAAGAAAGAGCGAGAAAGAGCACCTATGTTGTTTACCATTTTATTAGAGTTTTGCCTCTTTTGTTTGATTTGTCTCGACTACTGTAAAGACTTCTTTGTTTTTATGTGTAAAAGTGTATTATTTTATTTAGAGTAAACGCAAAACACATTATCAACACACCACTGGAGGCTAAGCAAATCATCCAAACGTGAGTTAAACTAATCTTATGGAAGGAAACGCGTTAGAAGTGTCTGTAAAAGGCATCTAAGTGGCTTGGTTAGAAAGCAAGGAAGGTGATAGAACCTCTAGCCCAGGGGCGCCCACACCTTTTCAGCTTGGGAGCTACTTTTAAAATGACCAAGTCAAAATGATCAACCTACAGGGCCCAACGCAAAGTCATGAGGCCCTCTGTGCCGCGAGCGTCGACGGGGGTGGGTGGCTAGTGAAATGCGAGGTGAGGTCCCACGCAGCCTGCATGATCTGCGTGTAGGGAGGGTCTGTCTACCTACATTAAAAATGCTAAGCATATATTTATTATATATATACTGTGTATACCTGATGTTGGTGTAATAATAATGCATCAAATTTGTTATTAGAGCGCTTTTGCAGGTGCTCAAAGCACTTTACAATCACACATATAAGAGTCATTACTGTGGACATTACCCACAGGAGCAAATTCGGGTGAAGTGTTTTTCCCAAGGACACAACGGCCTGACGCAGTGGTTTCGAACTGGAGTTCACCAACGCCCCTTGATCTGATGATCAACGCTCTAACCCACTGCGCCAACATCGCCCCAAATGTACCTTGCATAACTGCATGAACCCGTATGGCACAATACAACTCAGTACATGTTTGGTCATTACGTCAATTTTATACCCTTTCTTTAGTAGAATTGTATAAATTGGAAGGCTAACTAGGTAATCAGCTGGCGCGGTTGACCATGCGATCTACCCACACTACCTTTGCGATCGACGTATTGGGCACCCCTGCTCTAGCCTTTCATTAAAGAGGAACTTTCTGGTAGTGTTGGTCTAGAAAGACTGACACACATCGCTAAGGGCAAGCGTTTGGACTTTGTTCAGCTCTGGGAGCCGTAGATGCACATTGTGAGGGACTGCCTCTGAAAGGAAACTGTGAAATGATTTTGTTTTAGTTATTTTATTTGTAGGCCTATGCTTCTAATACTGGTGCAAGTTGAGGGTGTGTGTATGCGTGTCTGTGTCTGTGATGTACATGGTTTTGGCTGTTGTTCAAAGAGAAAATACCAATAAACATATTGTACAAAAAACAACTATTCATTAAAGCATGTCCCTCTGTTGCTTCCTCACCTGTTTGTTCTTGGTGGGTCTGAAGCAGTCGGCACACGTTGTTGCTCTGTGAGGAAACAGGAAGTGGAGCATCGTTTAAACACACGTCTATCAAGTGTTAAAGATCAGAGGTCACCTGTGTACTCCTGGTGATGTGTTGGGGAAATACTGAATGTCCTCTTCCAATCTGAGAGTAACATGATAACAAAGGTATCCCAACTGTAGCTGTGAACATGACAGGATGTGTGATTACCTAGAAGAGCATCAGGACTGTTTGAGGCATATGATAGCTATGTGATTAACATGATGATTCAGCCTCTATGGAGATAGACATATGACAAGCATGCTCATTTCTGACGTGGAGCTAATCTGAACTAAACATTGAATACTACTTTCTATTCCTCCATCTAGTGACTGTGTAACTCCCTCTCTTGGATATCAGCATGTGAAGGACACTGTTCAGGAACTAGTTGATGCTCTGTATGTGATGACTACTTCCATTCTGGAGAGGATCAGAAACACATGGATCCTGTTTTGAGGCTCAAGCCAGAGACCAGTGAGAGTTTTCTAACATAATGAATAAAAGAGGCTGTATAGTAGGGAGATCTTCAGAGGGAGGAGGACTCACAGGAAGTGGCAGTCAGCGTCCGTCTCCTTGTGGGTGAACCCCACAGAGATCTCGAACAAACTCTAAAGAAAAACAGAAAATACAGACTGTTGTTTTAAATATATACACTTATATTATTTTAATGTGTTATAGGGAGAAAAGAGGAATTCAATCTATTGTATACATTGTATTTTTAATGCTAAAATGTTTAAAAATACATTTAAATACATATCTATGATAACTACATTTTTTAATAAATTTTGACTTGTTACCGTGTGAAAATAAAATAAATAAAATAAATAAACCCGACTGAGTGTTTCTGACGTACCCTGGCAACCACAGCGACGCCGCCTATCTCCTTGGCGACCAGACCCTGCAGGACCCACTTGAAGGCCTCCTTCACCTGCACCACGTCGTCCTTATCCACCGCCATGCTCTTCTCCCTGAGAGACAACAAGAGGTTAAACTACACCGTGACACTGGACTGATGGGAGGTTTAAAGTGGAGAAGATAAGAGAAACATTCGCTCACCTCAACTCCTTCTTCACATGCAGCCAACAGGAGTGCTGCAGGAGTAAAGACAAAATAAATGTTAGATTACTTTTCATTAAGCTGATGCATTGGTCTTAGAATAGAAACACCCATCAAGAGGCAAACTGAACACCTTATTATGTCAACATATTGTAACATATTGTTGTTTTGGAAGTGTTAACTCTCCACCTCCTGAGCTTTTTTCAGCTCCACTCAAATTAACCTCACCTCACAATTTATTGCATGGCTTAGTTGAATACTCGATTCTGATTGGTCAATTCAGAACACGTGACACGTTGTTAATCCAGAACAGACAGACCGCTGTCAAGGATTTATTGACCGTTAAGGACGCTCACATCTGCAGAAAGAAGTCCGGTCGATTGAACTGTTTACAGTTTGGCTGAAACTGGGACAAGAAAACAGCGGAGAAGTAACGGGGCAGAAACCCTCCTTTTTACGCAGCGGTCCAGACATAGACATCAAACGGCGACACATATTCAGTGTGCAGTTCCTTTGGCATTAGGGCAGGGATATCTAGATACTTCCCAAGGTTTGACAAAATGAATTGTGCTACTTTTAAAGCAAGCAGCGATGTTTTCAAATCTGTAATCAAAAAGCTCTTCAAAAACGCTATCGAAGCAGTTCCTGCCGTTGCTACGTAGTTCAAACGGACTATTTTTCTTAGCGGATGCATGTCATTTTAAATAAATAATAGCCTACTATTTTTTAAATCAATAAAAACATTTTCTAAATCCATAAAAGCATTTCAATTCATATTGGGAGTCATGTCGTTACTTTGTTGAGAATGTGGCTTCGCGTCAGGATCCTGTTCTTTTCCCCAGACCGCCTCGCTGCACATCTTCCCTTACTTCACATGTTAGTGATAAAACAAAATTAAATAATATTCTTTGGAAAGAGCTGTTCAACATAACTTATTTTACTTTTGATACTTTAAGTACATGTTTAAGATAATAATTATTCACTTTTACTCCTGAACTTCCCCACTCAATCTATCAAGACCCGAGCAGTTCTACCAGAAGTCCAAGGTAAAGGCACAGGCCGGCGCATACCGCTCATGGAATCCCTCACCATATGAACTCTGACCCCTCAAGTGTGCAAGTGAAGAGAGACCATGTGTCAGCTCCTTTTTAGAATAGTATTTCTTCTCTTCTCTGAGAAACAAGGGTATGAAAAGAACAGCCAGGAAGAGAGGCACAACGTGACTACGTAAATGCACTCTCCTAAATATCAAACGAGTAAGAGGTGAAAAAACACAAAGCCAGAAATTGAAATGAAAAGGCACCATCATGCTTCCCCTTAGAATAGGGTGGAAATTATGAAAAGGTGACAGGGGATACTAGTGAAGAGGGACAACAGTGAAAAGGCCCAACGTATCCAACGTACTAGCACTCTCCAAAGAGACAGAAAGTCAAAGTATACGCCGAGAGGCACAACGTGACTACGTAAATGCACTCTCCCGTATAAATTAGTTCAAGGGAATGGGGGTGAAAAACTAAACTAATCAAAAGAAGGAAGTAGAGAGGCCTAAATGCCCTCTCCTAGATTCAGTTAAAGGAAAGAACTGGGGAACAAACCAGTACAGGAGGAAAGGCCCAACGAGTCAACGTCAACACACTCTCCTAGAATAGTTCAAGGTAAACGGGGTAGGAAGAATATAGTAAGAAACCGAGCTGAAAAGGCGTCCAAAATGTTTAATTCAGGGATTTGAATTGTAATTCAATATCTTCAGACTGTGGTATTTATACTTTAAAGAGGCCTTATTGTGCTTTTCCCTTTCCTGATGTGTGTTATAAGTGTGTGTGCATGTAAATGGTCTGGAAAGGCTAAAATCCCTGTGTTACCTCCAGAGGGAGTTTCTCTCCCACACATATATTAAAAAAAAGAGTTTTTTGAACATTAAAGCATTGAAACATGTCACAGTAGAGACAATAAATACAAATATGACCCTAAAAATGAGCATAATATATCTTCTTTAACCTAATCAAAGTAGGGAGTACTTCTTCCAACAATGGTTACATGACATCACACACACCACACACACACACTGACCTCGCGGACACACAGCTGAGCGGGCAGAGACACAGACAGAACCAGAGTTTCAAACTCGTACTTTTCTGCCTTCACCTTCTCCGCTATCTGTGAACACAAAACATCAAGATCATCTGACGCAAGACACAATCTGACAATGTGTGTGTGAATATGTAACTGCACACACACCTTCACGGCCTGAGTCGTGCCACAGAGTTCCTGTAGGATGCCCAAACACACCACACACACGCTCGGCTCCTCCGTCAGTTTCTCCTCCGCAGCGTCTTCCTCTGACGGAGCTTCAGTCCCGCTGAGCTCCAGTTTCGCTCTTTTGCTCGGCGGGTCATCAGCTGGTTCATCAGCTGGTTCTGGTACTGTTGCATCATGGGATTTGTTGTTTTCTTCTGTGGAATTTGCTGCTACTACTGAATCTTGGGATTTGCCGTTCTCTGTGTTGCCGATGAACGCTTGAAGTTCTTTGAGTGTTTCCTGGTGATAAATGACACGATGCAGGATGGATCAGCCAGTTACTAGCAAAAGAGGGTGCACTGATTCTTAAAATAGTTTTCTATCTGTGTTTTTTACTTTTGTTTAACTTTTATCTATGCACCTACCTGGTGATAAGCCTGTTTCTGATTCTGATTTATATGAGGGTGCCCCAGGACTTTTCAAAGGCTTATAATTAAGTATAGCAGGTGAGTGTTACCTGGTGGGGCTTCCTGTAGGCAGCCTGGACGCTCACGCAGCAGAACCTGAGGACGCAGCGAGCGCAGCAGCCGGCCGACAGAAGCTTCTGGACCACGGGTTTATCTTTCTCCTTCAGAGGCAGCATGACTCCAGTCTGCAGGAGGGGAAGAGACGATGGTTAGGACACACAGGATGATCAGGGCTGGATCACATGACCGTTAGTGACTAAGTATGCATGTCACATACAAACAAAACTTCTGGTTAAACCTTTCGAAGTGTGAGAATTAAGAGCTTATTTCCGTATCCTTATATAGCTTCTTTGATATGGACAGATATATAGACACACTTGAAACCTCTATCATATATCTATATACATATCTCTACCTATCTATATACAACATGCCTTCAGCTTCCAGCTCCAGTGCTTACACTAAAATAACCTTCTATCTGTTGTAATTGTACTTATAAGTTGGAAGAATAGTTTTGCCAGAGCAACACTTGTATTGTTAATCTCAGCTTGTTCATAATAATAATAACATTGTATTTATAGCAAGGTGCTCATAGAAACATGTTAAAATGTATAAATAATTACAATAACAGCACACACACATTTTAAACTACACAATAGAGGCAGTATAGACACGTTGTGCCTCTCCACCTCTGTTCCTTACTTCTTACTTGCTACCCCTTTCCCTCACCCTATCCTAAGGGAGTGCATGTAGTTAGTTAGTTTAGCTGCTATAGGCTTAGACTGTCGGGGGGGGGAGAGACACCTTACTTCTTCCTTCTGTCTGTCTGTACCTGTGTACTCTCATGTTCCGAATAACCCAGCTTCCCCCAAATTTCTTTTTGGTGTCTATCTACGCCGGGATCCTGAGTCGAGGCTAACCCTGTTGCTGTGGTCGTGTGTCCTGGATCCTCTATCCTGAGTCCTGATCTGAGTCCTGGACTTCGGGTGGTGGCTGAACCTGTCTCTGTCTGCGGCCCTGCCTGACTCATCATACTACTTCCCTGATGGCTCCCACAGGATTGTGGACATCCTCGTGGATTCATCTTCTTATTCTAGACACATGCATTTCTAAACATTTGGACTACCTATGTTGTAAATGTATTATCTCTTCGATTTACACACGGCGTCTATTGCACGTCTGTCCGTCCTGGGAGAGGGATCCCTCCTCTGTTGCTCTCCCTGAGGTTTCTCCCATGTTCCCCTTTAAACTGTGGGGTTTTCTCTGGAAGTTTTTCCTTGTACGATGTGAGGATCTAAGGACAGAGGGTGTCGTATTGTCATACTGATATTCTGTACAAACTGTGAAGTCCACTGAGACAAATGTAACATTTGTGATATTGGGCTATATGAATAAACATTGATTGATTGATTGATTGATTGATTGATTGATTGATATTGAGAAAAGGAACCTGTTCCTTTTTAAATCTGCACATATTTTGGTTCAAAACAAACCCTTCATATGAAATAACATCAATGTATAAGACCTTAAATCATTGCACCAGTATAGTCCTCTATAGATATATGACTGTGGCCAATCAAGCTTTTGTGGGAGGAGATTATAAACATTTGAATGGTTCTGTACATGATGTATATCATCAGCTTCTGCACGAGAGACTGAAAACAGCCGCTGCAGCAAAACCATGCTTGTTTTCAACCCAGACTCTGCTAAGCTAACTAAGCTAACATTGATCCATAAAGAGAGTTATTAGGCGCACACAGCACAGACAGCAGCAGCTCAACACAGGAAACACACCTACCGATCACTGATGTGGTGAATTCACGAAGATATAAGGAAACAAAAACAAGACAGAGCTCAGTTACTTCAGGCACTTGCTAACATGTTTCATCCTGAATGCTATCTCTGCTACAACAGACCAAGCTAATCGAGGCCAGATCCGTTTTTATTAATTGCATGATACAGTTTCAACTATAGGAATTAATTAGAGGATACAAAACTCAGCATGTAATCACTTATTATCTAAATGTATAATCCAGACAACAATTAAAATATTCTACACTTAAATAGATTTACTCAAAAAGTGTTATTAATTACAATTTTGAGGTACTTGTACTTTACTTGAGTATTTCAATGTAAAGCAACGTTGTACTTCTACCCCACTTCAATTGAGATTTAAATGGTGTACTTTTCCTCCTCTACATGTATTTAATACATTTAGTTACTTTACAGATGTGGATGAATTATGTGAACTCTAATCAAGTCTTAAAGCAGACTTTAGTTCCACCTGGAGTAAATCCACAAGCTACCCTGCAGTCTACAAAGTCATTCAAACTAGCTGCACCTTTACCAGCTTTGAGAACACTTTAATGATCAATCATTATAAAACATATCATATATTATTCTGAAATGGACCAATCTGCACAATCACTACTTTTACTGTCGCTACTTTAACTATATTTTGATGAGAATACTTTTCTACTTTTAGTTATATTTTGAATGCAGGATTTTTACTTTTACACTTTTACACTCTGGTACTTCTACTTTTACTTAAGTACAAGATCTGAGTACTTCTTCCACCTCTGGTTAGTATAATAAACATGATCTAGAAAACAAACTATGCAGCTACACTTTTTTATTGAAGGACTACAAGAATAGTTTTCTTTGTTTTGTTTTTTTATTTTCAAAACATTGAAGCATATTTTGATGCTAATACTTTTGTACTTGAGTCACATTTTAATTTAAGGACTTTAACTTGTAACAGAGTATTCCTACATCTGAGTACTTCTCCCACCTAAATATCAATATTCCAATTACTTGTATATAGACTATTCTGCACTATTTCTATTATATTCTATTGTATTTTATTTACTTGCACTATTTTATCTGTTTTATTGTGTCGCACTGTTGGGGGAGCCTGTGACCTAAGATTTTAATTGTCATAACTACACTGTAGCTATGTACACATTACAATAAAAGCCTTGAATCACCTCCTAAAAACATCACTGTGATTCGATTCTCTCGGATCGGCAATTGACGCCTCATGTCTTAAAACGTCATCACGTCGCAGTTTGACAGCCTCTTCCTCTCTACGCAGCAACCGAACGCTCTCGAAGGTTCTGACTGCGACACCGGGTGGAAATTATCTTTCTATCTGAGTCCATCCGCAGCCGAACCGCGGTGTTACAGCTCCGGAACATCAGCGATTCCCTTCTCCATTATTCCCTTAACATTTACCACCGATTATTAGGTAAAAAATGCCTGAAGCGATGGGATCAATGAGAGCCTCAAACATGGGGAGAAACAAAGGAGGGGCGTATGTGGACCGCGACAAGCCGGCCCAGATCCGCTTCAGTAACATCTCTGCTGCTAAAGGTAAGATTTAATAATATCAAATATATGTGAAACTGCGAATATCCTGCACTAAACCTCACATCCTTAAAGTCTAGTATCTCATCTGTGGGCAGGAAACCGTTATTCAGTCTTATTAGCTTCAACCAAGGCCAACATCTCTCTTTATCAGCCATATTATATGATTTAAATAAATAACTGCTAATTTAGGAAGTATTTTTTTAATTCAAACTAATCCGCTTTGTTATTCTGCACATGTGACATGCACCGGTTCCTTATTTCTACTTAAATTGAGGTGGCTTCCCTCAAATCTTTCTGTGTAGCTTCTAGTAGCACGAGACAACAATTTTAAGCAAAAACGCACTACAGTTAAGTTATGGCTAATATCCTGCATTAAACCTCACATCCAAGTCTAGTATCTTAGCTGTGGGCAGGGCACCGTTATTCAGTCTTATGAGCCGAAATCTCGTTAGAAAAGTCGTTTTTTAGCAGCCTTACTATGTGGTTTAAAGACATAACTGCTCATTTCAAGAGATGTTTTTTTTATTAATTCAAACTAATCCCCCTTGCTATTCTGCACATGTGACATGCACCAGTTCCTGGTTTCTACTCAAATTGTCCCTTTGGGGTGGCTTCCCTCAAATCTCAGTGTAGCTACTAGTAGCATGCAGCATGAGACAACATTTTTAATGCAAAAACGCACATAAGATAAATTGCTTATAGCGTAGTTGAAACTGCTAATATCCTGCACTAAACCTCACATCCTTAAAGTCTAGTATCTTAGCTGTGGGCAGGAAACCGTTATTCAGTCTTATTAGCCGAAATTACGTTTTTTTTTTAGCAACCCTTACTATGTGGTTTAAAGACATAACTGCTAATTTAAGAGGTGTTTTTTTAATTCAATCTCCTTTGTTATTCTGCACATGTGAAATCCATCAGTTCCTTGTTTCTACTTAAATTGTCCCTTAAGTTTGGGGTGGCTTCCCTCGCATTTTTCAGTGTAGCTAGTAGCATGAGACAACATTTTTAATGCAAAAACGCCCTTAAGGTAAGATAAAGTGCTTATACTGTACTTGAAATGGCTAATGTCCTGCTCAAAACCTCACAGCTAAGCCTAGTATCTTAGCTGTGGGCAGAGGACCGTCATTCAGTCTTATTAGCTTCAACCAGGGCTGAAATCTTATTAAGATAAGTCGTTTTTAACAGCCTTTTTATGTGATTTAAGAACATAACATATTAGGCACTAACTTAAGAGGTGTTTTTTAATTCAAACTAATCCCCTTTGTTATTCAGCACATGTGATATGCACCATACTTTTGTTTTAATGCTAATTTAACTCTATTTTGGGTGGCTTTCAGTGTAGCTTCAAGCACCTTGAGACAATATTTTTAATTCAAAAGGCACCAAGACTCTTGTGTCTCTGCAAGATGCTCATGACTCGACACAATCTCAGTTTTAGCTCAGGGGCCTTAGTGATGCACACTGAGCCATATATGGACTGGAGCGAGACTATAGTAAAATATGTTTTTATATTATATACTGCGGTGTTCAATGAATGAAACAGTAACACAGGAGGATACATAGGCACATACAATCATGAAAGTGCGTCACAGATTTCAAGAGTTATTCGATGTCTAGCTGATGAACCCGATGGCCTTTTTTGGGCTTTGGTCTTGCTCGTGAATTATTGATGTGCTTTGTTCATTATATTATCCTGAAACCTACCGATGCAATGTTGTTTACGACCAAAATTAATATTAAAAGACATGTAATTTGTCGGCTTTATTTGTTGTAGCAACTCCAATAAACAAAAATGGACATGGTGGATTTTGATTAATCCTCCCTATGAGAACCATGAATGTTGAAGTTATTATTTTCATATATGACATGCATACATATTGAAGCCTAAAGATGCAATATTTACTATGTGTACGAAGACGAAATGTAACAATTGTCAGCTTTATTCGTTCTATCCCCCCATAGTAAAATAATGTGTTTTTGATTCCTCATGCTTATGAACCATGCACATTATCATTTTCTCTATACTGACCCATCCCTTGTTTGTGTGGCAGCTGTTGCAGATGCCATCAGAACCAGCCTGGGGCCCAAGGGCATGGACAAGATGGTCAGTACACACATTTCTGTCTCAATGCTAACTTCACCCAGCTGTTGTGTTGTGATCCTAAAGCAGCTGCTCTCTGTCTCAGATCCAGGATGAGAAGGGTGATGTGACCATTACCAACGATGGAGCCACCATCCTGAAGCAGATGCAGGTCCTCCACCCGGCCGCCAAAATGGTACGTAGCACCGCACCCTGTCTGATGGTGTGGATCCTTTTGCATCTGAAACATGGATGCTTTTATTTTTATCAAGCACCATTTACAGATCCATATACCTTTTCAGACTCATTAGCTTCAACCAGGGCCGAAAAGTCGCTTTTTAACAGCCTTATTATGTTATTTAAAGACATAACTGCTCATTTAAGGGTTTCTTTGTAATTCAAACTAATCCTCTTTGCTGTTCTGCACATGCGACATACACCTGTCCCTTTTTTCTACTTACATTTGTTTCTTAAGTTTGTGTGGCTTCCCTCAAAGCTTTCAGTTTAGCTTCTAGTAGCATGTGAAAACATTTGTTTATGCAAAATGCACATTAAAATATGTATAATGTTGTTAAAATGGCTGATATCCTGCATAAAACCTCCCATCTGAGGTTTGTCCTGATTTGAGATACATATTGATGGACTGCTCTTGTAAAAGTTGTATTTAATGTTTGTGTTTTGTAGCTGGTGGAATTATCCAAAGCCCAGGACATCGAGGCTGGAGACGGCACCACCTCTGTGGTTGTGATTGCTGGAGCTCTGCTGGAGGCCTGCTCCAAGCTGCTGCAGAAAGGTAAGAGCTGCAACACATTGAACCAGACACAAAACTAACCCTTATTGTAAATGCTTATCTCTGCAGTTGTGCTTTGCTATGGAGGACTGATGTTTCAGCAGTTTAATTAGCAAATATAAGTGGAATGAATCACTTCTTTCGGCAGTATCCACCTGTTTTTCTGCTCAGTTTTATTTCAGGCAAGTTAGTGGGGTAGTGAGAGGGGAAAGCTGTCATGTTGTTTGCATCAAAGACTGTTGATGAGACTGTTTTGTCTCAATCTTTCGAGCTAAAACCAGATCGTGTTTGGCATTTTCGTTTAAGATAAGAAGAACTTTATTGATGCCAATTTGGGAAGTGTTTGTGACGCTGCAGCATAAAAATGGCATTGTACAATATAAATTAAAAGACAAGAAATAAACGAGAAAATAGAAAATATACATGAATTTACAAATTATTAACAAGATGTAAAGCAAGGTATTATATATACATAACGCACATACATACAACCAAGCTATAAACACATTTGACTTATCATTAGTGTTGATTTGAATCGTACGCATGTTGACATGTTGTCCCCCGGTTCAGGTATCCACCCCACCACCATCTCCGAGTCCTTCCAGAAGGCGGTGGAGAAGGGCGTGGAGGTTCTGACGGGGATGAGCCGGCCGGTGCTGCTGAGCGACCGTGAGACGCTTCTGAACAGCGCCACGACCTCTCTGTGCTCCAAGGTGGTGTCGCAGTACTCCAGCCTGCTGGCGCCCATGAGCGTGGACGCCGTCATGAGGGTCATCGACCCGGCAACCGCCACCGGGGTCGACCTGCACGACATCAAAATCATCAAGAAGCTCGGGTGAGAGAGAGGGTGATATAATAATAACAATAAAGCTTTATTTATACAGCACTTTTCATGCAGCACAAAATGACACATCACAAGTTAAGAAACAAACGTACTTATCTTCTTCCCTCTTACAAAGGCGCTCCTGCAGTCTCTTCCTGCTGGAGCGTAAGAAACAGAGGAACAGTAATGTGGAAAGATCTCCTTTTATTCAGTCCTAGTTGTCTCATCAACTGGGACGGAGAGCCTTCCTACATATTTAACATATCCAAGGGAAAAGATTGAGGCTGCTTGTTCTTTACTTGAGTATTTCAGGTGTTCATAGATTTCTGGTGTGATCCCTTTTAGCGTTAAGATAAGATGTATCATTTTTTTGCAGCAGCGTAAAAAATAAAACAAGGCATTGCATATAATAACATAATCATTTTTATATTTTAAGAGGGATACATCTGATGTTTGGTGCTGTGTTTTAGATGGCATTTAAGAATTCGTTTTTTTAATTTTATGACATAAAGAGGGATTTTAGTTCCACTCCTGCCGCCTTCAACGTAGTAATCAATATTTCCCTCTCCTCCTGTTCTCCAGCGGGACCATTGATGACTGTGAGCTGGTGGAGGGCCTGGTGCTCACTCAGAGGATCTCTAACACCGGGGTGTCCCGCGTGGAGAAGGCCAGGATCGGCCTCATCCAGTTCTGCCTGTCTCCTCCCAAATGTGATGTGAGTCACCTGATCAATATCATATTGTATGTTGATGTAGGTGTTTATTTTCAAAAGAGATCAGAAACAAGTTTTCAAATTAGTTTATCAATTTGAGTTCCACTGTTGGAAATAGCCCGTGTATGTTCTGGTCTTAGCCTGTGTGTGTGTTCTGGTCTTAGCCCGTGTGTGTGTTCTGGTCTTAGCCCGTGTGTGTGTGTGTTCTGGTCTTAGCCTGTGTGTGTGTTCTGGTGTTAGCCCGTGTGTGTGTTCTGGTCTTAGCCCGTGTGTGTGTTCTGGTCTTAGCCCGTGTGTGTGTTCTGGTGTTCTGGTCTTAGCCCGTGTGTGTGTTCTGGCGTTAGCCCGTGTGTGTGTTATGGTGTAACGCCAGAACACACACACACGGGCTAAGACCAGAACACACACGCCCACACACACACGGGCTAAGACCAGAACCCACACACACACGGGCTAAGACCAGAACCCACACACACACGGGCTAAGACCAGAACCCACACGGGCTAAGACCAGAACCCACACGGGCTAAGACCAGACCCACACCAACACGGGATAAGACCAGAACCCACACACACACGGGCTAAGACCAGAACCCACACGGGCTAAGACCAGAACCCACACACACACGGGCTAAGACCAGAACACCCACACACGGGCTAAGAACACCCACACACACACGGGCTAAGACCAGAACACCCACACACACGGGCTAAGACCAGAACACCCACACACGGGCTAAGACCAGAACACACACACACGGGCTAAGACCAGAACACACACACATGGGCTAAGACCAGAACACACACACGGGCTAACTCCAGGTATGGGAACGATTATTCGAAATTATTCAGGTATTTGAATATGAGTTATTAATATTTTTTTTTGATATTTTTTTTGGGAGTGATGCCCAAGTTGATTACATATTATCAAATTGAATAATTCAATGTATACGACAGTGCCATAGCTAAATGTGTTAGGTGACGTCTAAAGGTGTGTTTTGCTCCGCTCACCGGTCCCTCACAGCGGGCAGAGCTGCAGGTGCTGATCTCTCTCTCTCGCGTCCGGTTATACTTCACCCGCGTTTATGTACAAATCCATCAGATCTAGCTAGTTCTAGCCAATGATATGGCTGCTGCCCCTCCCTACACGCAGATCACGCAGACTCAAACCTCATCTTATGCCCAAATGCGCTCCGCAGCCGTTGCGAGGTTCCGGCGCTAACAGTTCATGAGCGTGCTCCCCCGCCCCCTGTCAACACTCGCGACACATGGCCAGCCTAAACAACAATAAGCGGTGCTTGGCAACCGTGTGTGGCGGCAAAGTACATCGACATTTTGACAGGAGAGATTTAGTTTTGCCGGTATTCAACATATTTTACCAGTCATAGTCCGGTAATTATTTACACTCACGGGCTAACACCAGAACACACGGGCTAACACCAGAACACACGGGCTAACACCAGAACACACGGGCTAACACCAGAACACACGGGCTAACACCAGAACACACGGGCTAACACCAGAACACACGGGCTAACACCAGAACACACGGGCTAACACCAGAACACACGGGCTAACACCAGAACACACGGGCTAACACCAGAACACACGGGCTAACACCAGAACACACGGGCTAACACCAGAACACACGGGCTAACACCAGAACACACGGGCTAACACCAGAACACACGGGCTAACACCAGAACACACGGGCTAACACCAGAACACACGGGCTAACACCAGAACACACGGGCTAACACCAGAACACACGGGCTAACACCAGAACACACGGGCTAACACCAGAACACACGGGCTAACACCAGAACACACGGGCTAACACCAGAACACACGGGCTAACACCAGAACACACGGGCTAACACCAGAACACACGGGCTAACACCAGAACACACGGGCTAACACCAGAACACACGGGCTAACACCAGAACACACGGGCTAACACCAGAACACACGGGCTAACACCAGAACACACGGGCTAACACCAGAACACACGGGCTAACACCAGAACACACGGGCTAACACCAGAACACACGGGCTAACACCAGAACACACGGGCTAACACCAGAACACACGGGCTAACACCAGAACACACGGGCTAACACCAGAACACACGGGCTAACACCAGAACACACGGGCTAACACCAGAACACACGGGCTAACACCAGAACACACGGGCTAACACCAGAACACACGGGCTAACACCAGAACACACGGGCTAACACCAGAACACACGGGCTAACACCAGAACACACGGGCTAACACCAGAACACACGGGCTAACACCAGAACACACGGGCTAACACCAGAACACACGGGCTAACACCAGAACACACGGGCTAACACCAGAACACACGGGCTAACACCAGAACACACGGGCTAACACCAGAACACACGGGCTAACACCAGAACACACGGGCTAACACCAGAACACACGGGCTAACACCAGAACACACGGGCTAACACCAGAACACACGGGCTAACACCAGAACACACGGGCTAACACCAGAACACACGGGCTAACACCAGAACACACGGGCTAACACCAGAACACACGGGCTAACACCAGAACACACGGGCTAACACCAGAACACACGGGCTAACACCAGAACACACGGGCTAACACCAGAACACACGGGCTAACACCAGAACACACGGGCTAACACCAGAACACACGGGCTAACACCAGAACACACGGGCTAACACCAGAACACACGGGCTAACACCAGAACACACGGGCTAACACCAGAACACACGGGCTAACACCAGAACACACGGGCTAACACCAGAACACACGGGCTAACACCAGAACACACGGGCTAACACCAGAACACACGGGCTAACACCAGAACACACGGGCTAACACCAGAACACACGGGCTAACACCAGAACACACGGGCTAACACCAGAACACACGGGCTAACACCAGAACACACGGGCTAACACCAGAACACACGGGCTAACACCAGAACACACGGGCTAACACCAGAACACACGGGCTAACACCAGAACACACGGGCTAACACCAGAACACACGGGCTAACACCAGAACACACGGGCTAACACCAGAACACACGGGCTAACACCAGAACACACGGGCTAACACCAGAACACACGGGCTAACACCAGAACACACGGGCTAACACCAGAACACACGGGCTAACACCAGAACACACGGGCTAACACCAGAACACACGGGCTAACACCAGAACACACGGGCTAACACCAGAACACACGGGCTAACACCAGAACACACGGGCTAACACCAGAACACACGGGCTAACACCAGAACACACGGGCTAACACCAGAACACACGGGCTAACACCAGAACACACGGGCTAACACCAGAACACACGGGCTAACACCAGAACACACGGGCTAACACCAGAACACACGGGCTAACACCAGAACACACGGGCTAACACCAGAACACACGGGCTAACACCAGAACACACGGGCTAACACCAGAACACACGGGCTAACACCAGAACACACGGGCTAACACCAGAACACACGGGCTAACACCAGAACACACGGGCTAACACCAGAACACACGGGCTAACACCAGAACACACGGGCTAACACCAGAACACACGGGCTAACACCAGAACACACGGGCTAACACCAGAACACACGGGCTAACACCAGAACACACGGGCTAACACCAGAACACACGGGCTAACACCAGAACACACGGGCTAACACCAGAACACACGGGCTAACACCAGAACACACGGGCTAACACCAGAACACACGGGCTAACACCAGAACACACGGGCTAACACCAGAACACACGGGCTAACACCAGAACACACGGGCTAACACCAGAACACACGGGCTAACACCAGAACACACGGGCTAACACCAGAACACACGGGCTAACACCAGAACACACGGGCTAACACCAGAACACACGGGCTAACACCAGAACACACGGGCTAACACCAGAACACACGGGCTAACACCAGAACACACGGGCTAACACCAGAACACACGGGCTAACACCAGAACACACGGGCTAACACCAGAACACACGGGCTAACACCAGAACACACGGGCTAACACCAGAACACACGGGCTAACACCAGAACACACGGGCTAACACCAGAACACACGGGCTAACACCAGAACACACGGGCTAACACCAGAACACACGGGCTAACACCAGAACACACGGGCTAACACCAGAACACACGGGCTAACACCAGAACACACGGGCTAACACCAGAACACACGGGCTAACACCAGAACACACGGGCTAACACCAGAACACACGGGCTAACACCAGAACACACGGGCTAACACCAGAACACACGGGCTAACACCAGAACACACGGGCTAACACCAGAACACACGGACACGGGCTAACACCAGAACACACGGACACGGGCTAACACCAGAACACACACACGGCTAACACCAGAACACACACACACACACGGCTAACACCAGAACACACACACTGTTTCACTCACACACAGGTACACACACAGGTACACACACACACCACACTCTCTAAAGGACCCCCTCATTAGGAGAAACCACACACACTCCTCTGCAAGCTACACTCTGTGTCAGTAGTCCTCCGGGACGATTATCTGATTCAATTTTTATGTTTTGCTACAGCGACACCAGTTTGTTTCTGGGAGACATTTTCCCTCTGGTGGGACGGATGCTGGAGACACTGGGACACACTATATATTATTTTTAGTAAACACACACACACACCATATAACTAAATAACATTTTATTTATATAGTGCTTTTCTCTGACTCAAAATCGCTTTAAAGAAGCTTTAATTATAGAAGCATTCCCACATTTGCAAACCTCTTTCTGATTGGCTCTGATGAACTCCTGTCATGGTGTTCCTCTCCTGACGTGCTGTGTGTTTTCGTGCAGATGGATAACCAGATCGTGGTGTCAGACTACGCCCAGATGGACCGTGTGCTGCGGGAGGAGCGCGCCTACATCCTGAACATGGTGAAGCAGATCAAGAAGGCCGGCTGCAACGTGCTGCTCATCCAGAAGTCCATCCTCAGGTACACACACACACTCTAACACCAGAACACACGCCAACACCAGAACCAACACCACAGCACACATTCACACACGCTAACACCAGAACACACGCCAACACCACAGCACACACGAACCAACACGCTAACACCAGAACCAACACCACAGCACACATTCACACACGCTAACACCAGAACACACGCCAACACCACAGCACACACGAACCAACACCAGAACACACGCTAACACCAGAACCAACACCACAGCACACATTCACACACGCTAACACCAGAACACGCTAATGCAAACACACACTAACACCAGAACACAAACACACACGCTAATGCAAACACACACACAGCTAACACAGGCTAACACCAGAACACACACTGTTTCACTCACACACAGGTACACACACACACACACCACACTCTCTAAAGGACCCCCTTATTAGGATAAACCTCACACACTCCTCTGCAAGCTACACTCTGTGTCAGTAGTCCTCCGGGACGATTATCTGATACAATTTTTATGTCTTGCTACAGCGACACCAGTTTGTTTCTGGGAGACATTTTCCCTCTGGTGGGACGGATGCTGGAGACACTGGGACACACTATACATTATTTTTAGTAAACGGAGAGATATAACACCAGAACACACTTTGCTATTCAGGGTTGATGAGGAGTTAAAATGCTTCATACTAACGACTAACCGTCCGTTCACAGAGACGCTCTGAGCGACCTCGCCCTGCACTTCCTGAACAAAATGAAGATCATGGTGGTGAAGGAGATCGAGAGGGAAGACATTGAGTTCATCTGCAAGGTGAGCAGCATCCAAATACTCACAGATAAACATTATATACATGTACAGCCGATATGTTTAAGGTAGTATGCATGTAAAGACACTTTTAGGCTCGTCTCATTAACACAAACATTTCCCAAATTGGAATCAATAAAGTTTTATCTTGTCTTTTCAACTTGGTATTAAAGGTGTGATATGTAAGTTAGAAAAACCGGCTCGAGAAGCACTTTTTGTTATATTCCATGCAATATTCTTAACATCCCGATAGCAATGAATATCTTAAGAAAAAAAATCCATCAGTGGAAGCCGTGGCGCTGTAAAAAGAACGACCAATCATCTGAGCCGGCCCGGCTAAAGTAACTGGATGGCCTACCTGCCTGTCAGCCTTCCATCTGTGCACAAACTTATCTCGTGCCCTCATTGGTCATGTGCGCGTTCGTGTGTGTTGGAGGAGGGGCTCTGTAAGGAAGTAGCAGATTTTTTCCGGCTGTATTTTCAAATTCTAGCGCACTCGAGCTGGTTTCTCCAAAATTACCTGCCCCACCTTTAAGATAATGTATTTTTTACACAAATATTGTCATGTAAGTCGACGTCATACCACATTTAGATCTAAATTATGACCCTTTTTTTTATCAGACTTTATCGGCTTTGTTGGTTTGAGTAGTTGTGCTTTCTTTAAATATTTAAGCAATGAGATATTTTAAATAAATTATAATCAGGAATGTGAAATAATAACATGTTGTCTCCAGGCAAATAAGACAAGAAGTTCTGAAAATGACTTGACCATAAAGAAACACCGCCATTACGATATTAATGCTATTTTATTTCTATTGCGATGTTTCTAGTTTTTTTTTTTTTTTATATACAATGCCATGTCTTTATGCTGCTGCAACGCAAACATGTCCCACATTGGGATCAATAAAGTACTTATCTTCTTCCCTCTTACAAAGGCGCTCCTGCAGTCTCTTCCTGCTGGAGCGTAAGAAACAGAGGAACAGTAATGTGGAAAGCTCTCCTTTTTTATTCAGTCCTGGTTGTCTCGGCAACTGAGACGGGGAGCGTTCCTACATATTTATCATATCCCAGGGAAAAGATTTAGGGTGCTTGTTCTTTACTTGAGTATTTCAGGTGTTAATAGATTTCTGGTGTGATCACTTTTAGGGTTTTAAAAGTTGAAAAAACAACACAGCCATTACGATATAAGGCCATATCGGGTCTCATGTCACAATATCGATATATTACCTCAGCTCTCTTTACCTGAAAGCGTTAATACCCGTTTGGCTTTGATCCTTTTGAAGTTATCCCATGGGGAAATAAAACTTAAATTGTGAGCTTCGTCGATAATTCCCCAGTTTTGTTGGATGCTTTCTATGAATGTAATTTACTAACGATCCACATAGCTTGCATGTATAAATATTATGCACCCAGGACATCCTATCCAGAGATGATTTATTTTAAAATATTCCCATTTTAACAGTAAAGTTAAACAAACTCTCGTCTTCTCTCCTGCAGACTCTTGGCACAAAGCCCATTGCTCACATCGACCACTTCATCCCAGAGATGCTGGGGTCAGCCGAGCTGGCAGAGGAGGTCAGCCTGGACGGATCTGGAAAACTGGTGAAGGTACGCATCGAGAGGAGGCTCTGTACTGACATCTAGGACAGTTTAAAGATCAATGACGTGTATCCCTGGCTTGAAAACGATGTAAATAAGTCAAAGATTTCTTAAGAGAAGGTTCAAATAATATGGTTTTAAATGCAAAACTGAGTGACTAGTTCAAAGGTTAAAAAGGTTTGAGTTCATAAGCATGTTTTACTTACTGTGAATGTGAGTTGGCAGTTCTTTAGAGAAGGTTAATAAACTTAAATGTGGTTTAAAAACTGAAAGTTAATGAGCATAGTTTGTTTACTGTGTATACGAGTCATCCTAATTTGAAGTTCACCTGTCAATCTTTCCTTATTATAATTTGAAAGTACTAAAATGGTCAGCCAATACGATGTCATTCTCAGGAAAAGGGGTTGCGCCTAGTCCATCTAATCTATAGACATTAACACCTCCAGTAAACGTTGGATGTTCTCCCCCCCCCCCCCCCCCACCCACAGATCACAGGTTGTGCCAGCCCCGGGAAGACGGTGACCATCGTGGTGCGAGGCTCCAACAAGCTGGTGATCGAGGAGGCCGAGCGCTCCATCCACGACGCTCTGTGTGTCATCCGCTGCCTGGTCAAGAGGAGGTCAGTCACTACTGCCGAGTTTATTACACAAATATCACGGAGAAGGGGGAGAGAAACAATTCCTCCCTACAGAGATACAATCCTGATGCATGTGTTAGGCACTGAGTACAGGAACAGATTCCCTCTTACAAAGGCGCTCCTGCAGTCTCTTCCTGCTGGAGCGTAAGAAATAGAGGAACAGTAATGTGGAAAGCTCTCCTTTTATTCAGCCCTGGTTGTCTCGGCAACTGGGACGGGGAGCGTTCCTACATATTTATCATATCCCAGGGAAAAGATTTAGGGTGCTTGTTCTTTAATATTTTCAGGTGTTCATAGATTTAGCCTCCCTTCCCTTTTCTGACTGCTTGTGTTTCTTGACTCATTGGAATTACTTTTTTAAATGTTCCCAGGTTTCAGATATTTACCTGACCTTTCTTTTGGGCACACATTGTGACATATTGTCTTTTTACTAATCTCCTCTTCCTCCTCTCAGGGCTCTGATTGCCGGAGGTGGCGCTCCAGAGATCGAGCTGGCCGTGCGTCTGGCTGAATATTCCCGCACCCTGGCCGGCATGGAGGCGTACTGCGTGCGGGCGTACGCTGACGCCCTGGAGGTGATCCCCTCCACGCTGGCTGAGAACGCCGGGCTGAACCCCATCTCCACCGTCACGGAGCTGCGCAACAGACACGCTCAGGGAGACAAGTCGGCCGGCATCAACGTCCGCAAGGTCTGCTCTCGTTCTCCCCTTTTATTAAAATGTACAGTATATTATTGGTTTTCAGACCAGGGCCTACTGGCGGGCCCACGGTCTTGTCTAAAAACTAAAGGTGACCGTGCCTTTCAGGTGGAGCTCCAACATGGTGGAACTCTCTATAGACAGTCTCTGTAAAAGCTTTTTAAAAAAACTACTGAAGAAGACCCATCTTTTGACATTGGCTTTTGTCTCTACTTGAGATGTGTCCTGTTTGTTCCTTTCAGGACTCCACGTGGTCTGTGCTTTGTTCTTATGTTGACCTTAATGTAGGGCTGCTGGATTATGGCAAAAATCATAATCTCGATTATTTGGGTCAATAATTGTAATTGCGATTATTCATTGACTTTGAAACATCCATTTATTGGAGGAAAAAAATGTTGAACAGTATGTTTTTAACAGTTGATGACCCTGAACTTTAAGTATAATTCAACTGAAAAACAAAAAAAATTATTAAAAAAACAAGTAATATTTTTAAAAAATTCGTTTTATTTCGATTACGTTGTTTCCGTAATCGTTGCAAGCCGTAATCGCGACTAAAATACGATTAATTGAGCAGCCCTACCTTAATGTCTACCTCCTGTGGTTATTGTATTCATGTTTCTGTGGCCTTAATTTTAACTTTTTTCTTGTGAAGCACTTTGTGAATTGTATTTATGTAAAAGGTGCTATACTAAATAAAGTTATTAAATTATACAGTATATTATATATACTGAGCCCTTTTTTGTTCCAGTGACGGCTATATCACTGTTTTAGACACTAGTTTTGACTTTTCACAGGCAAATGAATGAATCATTGAATAAAAAAAAAGTTTGATGGGTTAATCATTTAGCAGAAAACAAGTGCTATAGCAATATTAAAACTTTATTCTCTCACTGAATGTAATTTACTTGTGATACAGCAGCATTAAAAGACTGCCCACATGCTTCCCATAAGGCCGTTCATGCTTTTGTCTTCGTTATGTTTTTTCCTCTGATATATTCGACTGGTTTACTTTGTGTCTCACAGGGAGGAATCTCCAACATCCTGGAGGAGCTGGTGGTGCAGCCGCTACTGGTTTCCATCAGCGCTCTGACTCTTTCCACAGAGACGGTCCGCAGCATCCTCAAGATTGACGACGTGGTAAGACACAAGCTGTGGATTAAACTGTTAGATTTAGAGAAGTACAAAATAAAAGATTCAGTTTCTTTCTGGCTCGGATACCGGCTATCCAGGTTTATTCTAAAGTCTGTTTTCTTTGTGTTGTTTCAGGTAAACACCCGATAAAGAGATACGCGTTTGTCCACTGAGTTCTGTCCACGAAGCCTGCTCGTACTGCATGGACCAGAGGACTCTGTCAACGTCAGTCTGTTCAGATTTCCACTGTAGTTGTTACGTTGAGTAATTTAATAATAAAGGCTTTTTTTTTGTTGACACTCCAGCTGTTGCCTGTGTGATTCTGTTGCCTCGTTGTTTTAATTTCAGCCTATGGGTAGTGGCCTTCCAGAGAGGGTCATGAGGTAGTAGAAGTTATTCAATTTTCGTTTCTTAATGCGGTTTCAGAGGATTTTTTTAATCCTCATGTCAGTTCAGATCGATACAAGCATTAGTAGGTATGTTTTAGGGCTTTTCCCCTCCTGTACGTCTGATAAAAAGGATCAACATAACTTCACGTCACTAGCAAGCCTAAACACTTAAAAAACGAGATGTAGCACACAAGAAAATCTAAGAAATAAAAAATGTTCTACTTTTGTAAGGCAGGTAAGTTTGACAAGAGACATCTATGAAATGAAAAAGTAGTCCTAGGTGCATATAATGACATAGCATATCATGCATTGCTGTAAATGAACTACCAAAGCAGTCAAATAAATACGAACTCAAAACAATAGAAACCCATTTAATTAAGGGAACGTTTCCCTGCACAATGAGTGCTTAGTGTACATTTAGCTGATATTACTTTTACCTACGTTAGATTTTATTACAGTTGTATTAATAGCAGTGGAACTCTTCTACCACTTCTAAATGTGTAAAGTTTTCTCGTACTGATATTCTGCGCAAACTGTGCTGTTGTATTTGCTGTAAAGTGTCTTTACTGTAGGGTATTTTTATTATATGTACAGCACTTTGGCTCGACCAAAAATCGTTTATAAATGTCCTATATAAATAAAACTTGATTGGATTTAAATATAATAACACTTAATTATTTATGCAATCGTCCTGTCATTTCCTGTCCCGCTACGTCATTTCCTTCCCAACCAAGCACCGCTCCGTTGCTAAGGGGTCCACCTGCTGCCTAGTTACCGAAACAGTTTTCAGCGCGTGGATTACAGACTGATTTGTCTCAAATTATCTCGTTTTTGTCACTTTATTTAACATTTAAACTACATTAAAGTGGAGGAAATACTGCGTCGTCATGGCCAACGCCCACCGGACCAACGCGCTGGTCACTTCTTGTCTGAAAACGCCGGTAGATCCGCACACCAAAGCGCCATTAGCTTCTTACGAGCGGGGGAGACGAGTGCTGCCACACACAGATACCTGTTTAACGGACAACCGGGACTACGAGAGGGAGGTAAATACACTGGTGTAAAGTAACGAAGAACATTTACTGAAGTACTGTACTTAAGAACAATTGTGAGGTACTACTTTGTACTTCTACCCGACTGCACGTGTACTTTTACTCCACTACATGTATTTAATACAGATACTTCACAATCACAGATGTGGATGAATGATGTGAAATATAATCAAGTGTTAATTCAGACTTTAGTTCCACCTGGAGTAAATTCACAAGCTACCCTGCAGTCTACAAAGTCATTCAAACTAGCTGCACCTTTACCAGCTTTGAGAACACTTTAATGATCAATCATTATAAAACACATCATATATATTATGGACCAATTGACTACTTGTACTTTTGATACTTCAACTATATTTTGATGCTAATACTTGTTTTTACTTGATTACTTGGGTAACATTTTGAATGCAGGACTCTTACCTTCAATACAAAATATTCCTACTCTCTGGTACTTCTACTTTTACTCAAGTACAAGAGCTAAGTACTTTTACTTAAGTACAAGATCTGAGTACTTCTCCCACCTCTGACGTTACCAACGCAGCCCACGTCCTGCTAGTTTATACTTTGAAGGCAGAGGTGGAAAGTAACTAAGTACATTTATTCAAGTACTGTACTTAAGTACACGTGAGGTACTTTACTTGAGTGTTTTCATTTTATACTACTCTATACTTCTAAGCCAGTTTTGTACATGAGTACTTTCACGTCTAATACTGTAAGTACATTTTCTTACCATTATTGATGCAGTTCTTTTACTTGAAATGTTATATTCTTACTGTGTGGTATTGGTACTATTTGATTAATATGAACTGTCAGTGATGGAAGAAGTATTGAGATGATTTAATGTATAAGCACATTGAAAGGGTATTTAGCCTGGGTTAATCATGAAAAGTGTTTGAAGTCAAAGTAGGCAACTCAAAGCATCATCACTTCTCAGCAGCTAGAAACACGATTTATTCTGACTGGAATCATCAAAAGTGTCTCGTCCATCGAGTGATTGATCTGGTAACTATTATCACTTGTAGCGTAGGCATATGTGTTTTGGAATAGTTCTATTAGTAAGGAATCATATTTTGATGAACTATTTCAAAAGCGTTTAACTTGTAAAGTAACTAGTTGCTAAATCGTTTGGATATAGTGGATTATGGGATTTCAACTCTCACATCAGTGACAGGTCAGTGTAGTTTCAACATGCTATTCATTCTGCTGTGGAGCTACTTAACAACTAACCTTTATATATAAACACTGTCAACAAGGCTTCTTTTACAGATAGAAAGTAACTAATCAAACTTGATCTAGTTAAAAGTATAGTAACTTAAA
Source organism: Pogonophryne albipinna (assembly GCA_028583405.1). NCBI lineage: Eukaryota > Metazoa > Chordata > Actinopteri > Perciformes > Artedidraconidae > Pogonophryne > Pogonophryne albipinna. Next base: position 103,111 of record JAPTMU010000425.1, on the reverse strand, counting down.
ATATATGTTGTAGATTTTCACCAAAAAGAATCTGTAATGATGATTAAGTTACATATGTGAATAAAACCAACAACCTTTTTAAAGAAAATGAATAATTTGCCTGCAAAAATGTAATAATTTGGACTCAAATGATCCTACTTTTCTATGCTTTGAACAAGGAATTTGCAAATATATATATATATATATATATAAAAATCAAATGGCATTGCAGCTCATTGGCACATGTCTGAGATGAGAGATGTATTTATGATATAGTTTTGAGTGAAACATAACGTCCAGTCAACAGTTGGCAGTTTGAGGTCAGTTGGTCTGATAGAGAGGATTTGAGCTGTATCATTTGCTGGCCTGACTATTTTGGAAAATCCTTCTTGACTACCAGACGTCACGTAACGTTCCATTTAAGTTCCCAAACACTTAACTATCCTTCAGACAACAACCCCGACAACCCTGCTGTCCTCAGGCTGTGACCCGTTTCAGCTGATGCTATCATGAGAGGCAGCCACCTGATGCAGGGTGTGTGTCAGTTGAGCCTTTCATGGTAATCTGGCCTTTGTGTTCCACCATATGTCCCGCTCGCTGCTCTTAATAGGCTTAGTTCTGCACGAGCGCTGCTACAGAGGGCCTGGTGCTTAAAAACAAGGTCCTGCAGCAAGCATTATATAATAGTCTGAACAAATATATTAGTTTAGGCTACATTTGATATCATCTTACAAAAGTTCCATGTGTGAAATGATTACCTTTGTCAAAGGAATTAGATATAATCAGAATCGTTGTTATTACTAAGGTGTTCACATACGAGGTATTTGCTTTGGTGTAAATGGTTCATAAAGAGACACAGAAAAAACAGTCATTTTTTTTTTAACGAACAAGAAAAAGTACTACAATAAAAACTATTTTAAAGACTATTGTAGCACATTTCAAATGAAAGACAATAGTTACACAAAATATAAATATGTAAGCAACTGAGTGCAGTCAAATAAAGTATAAAACATGCTGACAGTGGAGAGCTGTGCAGATTTAGAGGTCGTGTGGAGCAGAAATGTGCCGCATGTTCAAAGGGATGTACAGGATTTACAGAATAAAAGAGTACGAGCTATTGCTATTACTTTGTTACAGCAAAGTATAGATGGAGACGAAAGAAATAGAACAGTCTTATATAAAAGGCACGCACACAGTATTTAAAATAGAATACAATGAGATGCGCCTTAATGAAATGTATAAAATGGCCACTGATTGGCAAATGAGCTTTACAAGACTTTTGACCTTTTTCAGCGCGAGTACGAAGACTCTGGCTCTGATTTCTGTGAGGAGGACTATGTGGGGAGGGGGGGGCCTCTCATGCTGACGGACTACAGAGCAGCAGGAGAGCGCCTCGACCTGAGTGAGATCTTCTTCTCCAACGAGGAGTACTACAGCAAGCTGGAGGAGCTGAAGAAGGCTCACCTGCGCACCATGGCCGAGCTGGAGAGCATGTACCGGAGGAAGCTGCAGCTCAAGGCCTCGGAGCCCCCGGGAGCCACCGCGCTGCAGGCAGACAGGCACAGGTGCGTGGCTCCTAGTCAACAGGATTATGTTAAGGCGGATCAAAGGTAATTGTCTGGGGATTCTCATGGATGTTTGTCTGGAGGTTTTATCGGTTGACCCAAATCACAATAAATATAGTTTCTTAAAAACTGCTCGTCGTATTTAGCTCTGTAGTTTTGTTTTGTGTGCTGTGGGTTTTAAGATATTCACTTCTGACGATATCCCTCTACGATGGAGGTTAATTGCGTTTTATGGATTAAGTAAAGTAGGAAGTATTAAACTGTTGACGGTACCTACTGGGAAAACACATTGCTAATTCATCGTCTGTACTTTGTGCGGCACAGATTACATCCCAGATATTTCCTAACCTTACATATATTTGGTTAAAAACATATTCAGCAAGTGAAATTTGATTTATACATTTTGGTGAACTTGTCTTTTAAGGTTTAGTTACATTCTGAGCAAAGTGGCTGTATTTATTTGAAACGTTTAACCTTATTTAAATAAATAGTGGGTTTGTATTATACTAGTGTAGTGTTGTTTTAACTGCTTTTCAACACAAGATGTCAAGAATTTGCCCTTTTTAGCTTCCTCTTTGTTAAGATGTACTTATTTTATGCCATTATGAATTTAAGTTCCTAGTTTTTAGGCAAAGACATCCAGACAAGTGCAATTTTGTCAGTTCCCCATCATTTCAAAACCGGCCTTAAGACCCTCTTCTTTCGGCAGGCCTTCCAATAAACTTTGAGCATGGTACACCTGGAGTACTGCCATTTGTATCGCTATCTCCGACTTTTCTTTTCTTTTTTTATATTTCTTTTTTTCTTTTTAATTTGTAATTATTATTATTATTTGTTTAATCTCTCAAATTGTATCAGTGTCCTTTGTTGTGAAGCGCTTCGAGATTTGTCTTGGCAGACAGGGGCGGACTGGGACTACAAATCAGCCCGGGACTCTCGACCGGCCCACCTCGGTACCGCAAGTAAATACCGCTAGTAAATTGTCAACGGGGGGAGGGGAGTGCGGGTGCTAGTGACTTATCCGACCGGCCCACATCGTCCGACCGGCCCACTTCAGTGCCGGCCCATCGGGATTCGTCCCGAGCGTCCCGATGGCCAGTCTGCCCCTGTTGGCAGATGAGAAGCGCTATATAAATTAAATGTATTATTATTTATTATTTAACAATGATTATTCACCAATGAAGACATAGTTATGAACATCTTTTTCAAGTTGTTTGATATAAAGTGCTGATCTGTCATTGTATTCGATGAGGTGCTTTGTCATATTGACGCTCATTGGTTGATGTTCCCTTTAGGGTCCCATGGTCACACGGCAACCCAGCAGCTTCACGTCACTTGAAGAAGTCTCAGTCTGCAGTTGAGCTGAGGAGGAGCTTCCCTCGGTCAGACGACTCAGACGAAGAGGAGGAAACACATGTGGAGAAAGGCTTGGTGTTCTCTCCTAAAGAGCACATCAAGAACATGTGGCAGGACTTCAAGCTGTCCCCTAAACACCTGTCCGCCTCCTCCGTGCAAAGCCTGTCCGCAGACCAGAAGAAGCCACGCAAGGGAAGAGGAAAGAAGAGGCAGGAGCATGAAGACAGAGAGCAGGACAACTTGAAACCCAAATCCACCGTCCCAGAACCTTTCCAGATGATGCTGCGTGAGGACGAGAGGCAGAAGCGTGGCATCAAGTCTCGCTCAGAGATCGAACAGGAGAACGCAGACCTGAGGCGGCAGCTGGAGGAACTGACCGAGTGCCAGAGGAAGTTCCGGGCCAGTCCCATACCGGCTCATGTTCACCTCCCGCTCTACGAGGATCTGCAGGGGCGCAAGAAGCGAGAAGACGTGCAACCTCGAACCCTCCAGAAGCCCTTCAGCTTCCTGGAGAGGGAGCGGCTGAAGAAGGAGCAGAAAGAGCGCCATCCTTCACCCAATGAGGACAGAGTGAAACCCTTCAGAGCCAAGCCTGTTCCCAGGTCTGTGTACGCAGCTGCCACAGGCGAGCAGATGAAGGAGGAGCAGCTGTATCGCTCCATCAAGATACAGATGAGAGCTCAGGAGATGCTCCACAGCGCCGCCATGCCTCCCAGCATGCTCACACGACGACTCAGCGACCGCAAGAAAATCAAAGACGGTAGCTCTGAGGTCAAAGGGGACGACAACATCTGCCACAAACCCCACATCCACACAGAGATGCCCGACTTCGACGCCCGTTACAGACGCTTCCAGAAACACCTGGAGAAACAGAAGGAGGTGAAGCCCACTACTACGTGTGAACCATTCGAGTTGAGGACGTCCCACATCAGTTCGCACCGTGAACGCATCCTGGCCGACATGGAGAAGGAGCAGAGCAGCCCGAAGGCGATGCGCTGGCCACACGTCAGACCCGGGAAATCTCGCACGGCAAACTCTAGCCTGTGCTCGTCGCTCTCCGGCAGCCTGGAAATCCTGCCGGGGAAAGTGACAGACGCCACAAAGAAGCGCCATAACGCCGTGAGGTACCACATCAGGACTCCAAAAGCTTCCACCCTTATAGTTGAGATAGAGAGATCCTCAGAACTCCAATGTCCTGTTTCCTTCTGTGTTTGAAACCCCCTGCAGGAAGACTCTGTTCCCAACATCCCCGCTGAATGCTCACAACCCAACACCTGTAGCTGTGTGTCAGAGTCACAATCAGAAACAGGTTTATCACCAGGTAGGTTGACACGTACGAGGAATTTGACTTGATGTCACGGTGCTTACATACAATTAAAAACACAGATAGAGAATTATTTTAAGAAAACTATAATAATAGAAAAAAGATTCTCTCTCTTTCTGTCCTGATCCATTTCTATAAAAACCTGTCTGAAAATGAGCTGATCAGATTTTGGCCACTTTATGATGTCATAACGATGTTTTGGCTTGTGTAACCATTAGCCAATCAGCAACCAAGGTAACACCCCCCCCCCCTTATCACCTGAATCTCCTCCTAGAGCACCATTGAGTTCTTTGTAACCAAATGTCTCTCAGAGGGGCGTGGGGAGGGGCTCCTTATTTTCATCTAAAGTAACAGACAGAGAATCAGCACTTTGGAAACAGGGCTGAAACAGAGGGGATTATGGGTAATGCTGCAATGATCTGTTTGGTGTTTCAGCCAATCAGAGACAGGCTCTGGATATATCTGAGACCTGTGATACATTGATGAAAAACAGTATCATAGGGGACCTTTAATGTAATGCATCGAGGATATCGCACCCATATCCTCCACTATCTGCCCCCCCTCCTCCCACAGCAGTCCCCCTCCTATCCAAACCCTCCTGTGACAAGAGTGTCTCCCTGAGTAGAAAGGTGCTGGAGGAGAGGAGGAAGGCCGAGGAAGAGGAGGAGCGGTGGAAGGAGAGCCAGAGGCAGAGGGAGAGGAAGCTGCAGTGGGTGGTGCTGAAGCGAGCGCAGGCCAACGACCCCCACCTGACTCTCTCTCAGACGAACCAGGGCAAACTCAAAGAATTCAGGTACCCTAAAACCGCTGCTACGGACAGTCTGGCACTGATGTACATTTTCAAAAGATATTGAAGTGACTGTTATTTTGTATATATTGATTGTTGTGCTTTTATTTAGGTCTTAATGTGTGCATATGTATAAATGTGTCTTTGATTGTGTATATATAGGTATATATATTGCATATATACTTTTTTGTATTCTGGATGGTGGGAAACGATATTTCGATCTCTGTCTGTACACACAAACTGAAAGATTGACAATAAAGTTGACTTTGACTAAAAACACCACGACTGCAGAATGAGCTGAACAGAGTGAAAAGGTGGTGATCCATAGTTTTTGATTCTCTGCAGGAAACAAGGGCTTCAGCGTAAGAAGGAGTACCAGCAGGAGATTAATGAGATGAAGCAGAGAGTGAAGGGCAGGCCGCTGCTGCTGGAGCAGGTCGCTCAGGTACGACCACCTACAGCAGGGGCGTCAAACTCAAGGCCCGGGGGCCAAATCCGGCCTGCGGCCTAATTGTATGTGGCCCGCAAGAGCTTGCAAAGAATATAATATACAATGCAATTGGTGTAATTGTTGAATATTTACTTTCAATGATTTGCCCTAGACTTCTGCTTTCAGACGTAGTTATTTAGGAAGATATTACCAGAACTGATAATAATCTAATGCAGAGCCAACAATGTAATAATTATAATACATTATTTGATGTGATGGGATGAAATTGAGTTTGACACCCTGACCGACAGGTTCAGTTCAGGTTATTTATTCGTACCTGTAGGTAGATTTTGTTTGCAGATCAAAGACGAGGGATTCATTATGACACACATTCTGAAACAACACAGACTACTTCTAAGATAAGATAAGAAGTACTTTATTGATCCCAAATTGGGAAATGTTTGTGTTGCAGCAGCATAAAAAGACAGGGCATTGTACATAAGAGAAGTTAAAGAGACAAGAAATAAACAATCCAAAATGTAAACATCTCAAATAGAAATAAAATAGCATTAAAAAAGTAAAAGAGGATACATTACATTAGATGCTTTTCTCCAAAGCGACTTACATACTCAATACGGTGGACAATCCCCACAGGAGCAATTTGGGGTGAAGTGTCTCAGGGACACAACGACATGCTGACTGCAGTGGGGTTTGAACCTGTGCTCCCCTGATCCCAACACCAACACACACCCCCCTGCGCCACACGCCGACAAAGTACACCCTGCTCCGTCACATCTTAAAACATTTGAAAACCATTAGTACAAACATCTACTAGTGCACCTCCATGTTTAAAACAGTCAATACAGCAGCTTCAAACAGCTTCTGAACCAAATGTGTGTTGACCCGTCAATGCAGTAGAACATTTAAATTAGCTAATTAATACAAACTAAAGGTTTCATTTTTCCATTTCTGTATGGTTGATGCAGACCGTTTTGATTTCATAAATAAAATACTATAAACTAACCCCATAGCATTACATTATGTAAATCAGGGGTGTCAAACTCAAGGCCCGGGGGCTAAATCCGGCCCGTGACTTCATTTGATGCGGCCCCACAAGAGCTTGCAAAGAATATAATATGTTTATTATACGGTTACATGCCGCTTTACAGAAGCACGTTGCTCATAAACTACATGTCCCACAATGCATCTCAAATATGTCTTTTTTCTCAGAATTTGACTTTTTTTTTCAAAATGTCACTTCTTTTTTTTAAACTTTTTTTTCTCCAGATTTTGGCTTTTCTTTTAAAATCATTTTGTGACATTCTCACTGAAGAGACTTGCAATTATTTGCCCTAGACTTCTGCTTTCAGACGTAGTTAATTATGAAGTTATTACCCTATCCCATAATAATCCAATGCAGAGGCAATAATGTAAAATATAATACATTTATACATGTATTTTTATATAGTCTTAAAGTGACAACCGGCCCCTTGAGTGCAACAATAATGCTGATGTGGCCGGGATGAAATTGAGTTTGACTCCCCTGATTTAAATTGTTATATGAGGTGATATAACATAGTGAGGTAACTGAAGAGAAAATAATCATATTTTCAGTATAAAGCTAACTTAAAACATTGTTACATTACTGAACAAGTTGCTGCTTGTTGAATGGACTTTTTAACATTAAATTCATGTTCATTTTAATGCATCAAACATTATAATCCGACCATATGGTATGCACTATTCTAAATGGATCATAATAATATTTACTTTAAGTATAATTTTATGCTCACACCTTTGTATTTTTTCTTTAAGCATGTTGAATTCAGGACTTGAACTGTATTTCTACACTGCACTTTTAAACAAGTAAAATATCTGAATAGTTATTGTAATAAACTGTTAAAAAAATGTATAATTGTCTTAGCATAAGTGCGTGGATCCATTAATATCACAGACTGATGCAATCCAACATCGGATGAGTATCCGGATGAGTGTTATTTCTCGAACAAAAGCTTTGTTTACATTGGCTTCCAGTCGGCCGAAGAATTGATTTTAAAGTACTATTGCTAGTTTTTAAATCATTACATGGTTTATTGTTGATCTTCTACATAATAACGAACCATCAAGGTGCCTCAGGTCTTCTGGGACGGGTCTGCTATCGGTTCCGAGAGTAAGAACAAAACATGGAGAAGCAGCATTTAGCTATTATGCCCGACAATCTGGAACAAACTGCGAATCAACTCTTACTATTTTTAAATCGAGACTGAAAACATATCTCTTTGGCTGCTTTTAATTGAGCTGCTCATACTCGCACTGCAGTATGCCATTTAAACATGTATTGTATACCTGTTGTGTTTATTTGACTATCTTTGCTTTTTAATGCCTGTTGTAAAATGCCATTATATGTGTTTTTACTGTATTTATTCCTAAAATGTCTTTTCATTTGTTTTGTAAGGCACTTTGAATTGTCGCGTGCTGAAAAGTGCTATATAAATTAACTTGCCTTGCCTTGTTTGGATGTTGTTGTTTACTCTGACTCTCTGCACTTTGATAACAGAGGAATGCTAAGCAGGCGGCGGAGAAGCGCTACGCAGACGCTCTGCAGGGATGTGACCTGACTGAAGACTTCATCAGCAGCAAGGCGGCTGGAGCAGGATCTGAACACAACGCCTCTGAGTCCAGAGACAGCACACAGAGGTGAGTCTGCAGAAACACACACACACACTGCGGCTGAGTGTAATGAGATGAATCATCTGGGAGGGGCCGCAGTGCAACATTTGATCAAATAAAACAGCCGATAGCTTCAAGTTTTTTAAATATGTTTAGTTAAATGCACAACAATTACAGAGATGCAGTCGTGGACATGTTAGCTCTGAGGCTCCCTCCGACAGTGGTCATTTAAATAATAAAGAAAGTCATGCAAGTAAAACATGAGAATCTAAGACATAGAATAATATCTTCTTTTAACAAAAGGATTTCCTAAAACTTACCTGAACATTTTTAGGTGGATTTTGTATTTGCTGGAGCGTAGAGTGCATTGTTATCCTATTTTTTTTCTTAGCGCTGGACTTGTTAAGTGCTGTACAATTACAATCACTACAATTTACATTTGATAAATTATAAATAATAATTGTTAAAGGTGGGGTAGGTAATTCCTTCAGAAACACTTGTTATATTCCATTGAATGCTCTTAACGTCCCGATAGCAATGAATACATGAAATGCTTTGACAATAAATACATTAAAATATTTAATCTGGAAGCCGTGGCACTGTAAAAAGCACGACCAATCATCTGAGCCGGCCCGGCTAAAGTAACTGGATGGCCTACCTGCCTGTCAGCCTTCCATCTGTGCACAAACTTATCTCGTGCCCTCATTGGTCATGTGCGCGTTCGTGTGTGTTGGAGGAGGGGCTCTGTAAGGAAGTCTGAAGGAAGGGGCAGATTGTTTTCGGCTGCGTACTTTCAAATTCTAGCGCACTCGAGCTGGTTTCTACATTCTTACCTACCCTACCTTTAAGTCAAATACAAACATACAAAACCAGATTTAAATATGTTATTGATTCACAATTTTTTGATTGATTCGTAAACAAAATACTCAATAATATGCATCACAACAAGGATAAATAATTAAATCAATAGTAAAAATATGTTTATTACTAGAAGTGAAAACACAAATGAACACCAAAATGTGATTAGGGTTAATCATAGAAACCCCATTTATCTCATGGAGTTGGGAATCTTTGTTAGACTTGGATCCGGGTGATTAGTGATCAATTGTTTAGTGATTAGTTAGATATAATCGGGGGTATGAGACCCTCTTTAATGGTCTCACATGCAGAGCACACAGTGACATGTGTTCTCTGCTTTTAACCCATCCAAGCACCAGGAGTCTAGTACTAGGAGCAGTGGGCAGCTAGTGGGCAGCTAGTGTACAGCGCCCGGGGAGCAATGGGAGTGGGGGGGGAAGGGGGATGTCCGGTGCCTTGCTCAAGGGCACTACGGTAGGGCAGGAGGTGAACTGGGACCTCTCCAAGTAGAAGTCTCCATGTTTAGGTCTGGTCGGGGACTTCAACCGGCGACCCTACAGCTCACAGTCCAAGCCCCTACTGACTGTTGTTTGTGTGTACTATGAATGATTACAGCCATTGTTAAGGCCTGCTAGTGTTATTGATCTGATCTGATTGTGTTCCTGCTTGTTAGTGAACAAGAGGAGCCAGACATGGGGTACAAACCTGTTCACTACAGGAAGGTCTTCATGGGAGATAACGATGTGGATCCAGAAGAAAAGGAAGGAGGAAGCGACGCGACTTCACGAGGTCTCCGTGACAGTGAGGACGCCAGCAGTCACCACTCTGATCAGGATTCAGATGGAAGTTACCACTACTCAGACGATCACGAGAATTATTCAGACGACAGCGAGCACGAAGCTGACACCACAAAGCAGGAAGAAGGGAAGTGATGGCATCGAATATCATGAAACAAGCGGCCATTGCTACGTCCAAAAACTCTGATAGACACAACTGAGTGAGGAGGAACAACGAAAAGTTTTCAATTCCTTAAATGATAAGATGTTATATGTTATTGTAAATATTGTGCTCACATATTGTGCTCATAAAATTGAGACTTTGATATCTTTAACCTGAGTACCTACATACTGTACATAGTGAGCAGTTATTTGACATTTCCATGACTTTGCATCAATAATGACAGGTTTAATTTCACATAACTGTAGTTTCAACATCTGTAAAATGTAATGTCAAACACTTGTGTAATTAGATCTATGATATCAATTAAGTTATATTTATTTATTGCTATATGAAATATTTATTGTTGTTTTCTGTTGTTACACTGGACGATCTTCAATAAAGCCGCAAAAAGTGACCACTTGTTTTTTCCTGTAATGAATTTAAGCAATGGCGGAAGATGAATACCACACTGTGTAAATACTCCACTCTTACAAATGTATTCAAAACCTTAATTAGGTTAAAGTTTGTTAATAGTTATACAAAAATATTATCAACCAATACAAATATATCTAAGTATATTAATAGATTAGGCTATACAGCCATACAGTACATACATCTGTCAATGAATATATAATATATTTATATAACCAACGCATTTTTTGTATTACTTTCAAATGGATTATTCTGCATAATGAGGAGCCTTTTGCTATTTATTTGTTCACATAAAGTACATTTCGAAACTAATACATTTTACACTTAAATGCAGGACATTTACAAGGCTCTTTCATACAAAATACATACACACAAAGAGATAAAACAGTGCAAGAACCAGGGTATGTGTTAAGTGTGCCTTGCCTTAAAATGGTCTTACTTATTATACTTATAATAGGACAATGTGTTGCTCCTTTTTGTAACGTTTTCTTCTTTCTGTGTGTTTGTATGCACCATTTACACCAAGGCGAATTGCTCTTATGTGTAAACCTTCTTGGTTATAAATATCTGTTTCTGAAGATATTTACTTTATATCAGAGGGAGGGAGGCTGAACCAGATTGACAGCTCCACCCAGCCTATGACACCGCATGACGTCTGCACCCGCACAGCCAATCAGGAGCCAGGTGGGCGGGTACATAGTCCAAATTTTACGCGGCGCGCAACGGGCCGAAACACCGAGAAAGAATATCCCGGTCTCAACCGGTTTCAACCGGTCCGTGGTTGGAAGCATGAGCTTAGAGGAAGAGCCCACTTGCACGCATTAAAACATCTCTGCTCTCCAACAGTGTGTGCGAATAGAATCAGAAATAAACACGAAAGTCTTTTTACTTCGTGATTATGACCCGGAATATTGCTCTAAAGTGTGACTCCGATAATCTGTGTTGTTAGCTTAGCTTAAATGAGCCCGCAGACCAGAATCTTCATTGACTTTTCCATTAGCACGCTACATTGCTATTAGCCTGGTAAAAGGGAGGCGGCTGTAATCACTGATCGCTAAAGAAAAATATACGTTTTTCTGGCTGAAGACAAGAAACTATAGGCTGTGGTAATCTGCGGAAAGCTTTTTAATACACCGCCAAGAATCGATAAGTATCCGTGTAACGGTGTTTTTAAATTAGAGCTGTTGGTGTCATCCAGTGAAGCTAACGTTAGCATTTTAGCTATCGAAGGTTAGAAGCAAACGTGTGTCATGAGATAACGTTTCATCGCTTTGAGAGGATTCATATTACTACAAGACACATCTGATAGGACAGTTATTGTTTCCAAGGAAAGGACAGGACACCCAAGGTAAGTTAAGCCCGATAAACAGTAACCTAACTTACCCAGCGTGGGCTAACGTTAGCATCCGTTTCTAAAGTAATGTGGTTGTTATTGTCTAAGTACACAAACCACAAACTGACATAGTGCAGTGTTTTAGCCCGAGGACTAGTATCTCCAGGATCTGTTTCCCAACCGTCTTTTAATTAAAGTGTAGTATAAACGGGTCTATCGGTCGGGTTGTGGTGAATGGGGGTTCTACGCGCCCTGTTATCCAGGTGGGGGCGCCGTTTCATCTCGTCCTAGTTTATGAAATAATGGGTGTCATAATTGGACCACGAGGCTGACAGTCTTGACACATTTTGGCTGAACAGGGATAACTTGTCTTATTATTTACTACTACTTTTTATCCGTACTATTGTATTGTATATCTTCAATATGTATCTTATGGTAGGCATTATTCCTGCACTGTCTTAACACCTTACCATGTTTGTACTTTTGCTTTAGTCCATTTGCACATACTGTGTAATTATAGTATCAGAAGTTAAAGTTTTCCTGTTGCAGGTTAGCAGAATGGCCTCACTTATGATTGTATTCATAAGTAAGCAGTCTTTCTATGTTGTCAACGTAGGGCTGATAGTAACTCCTCTTACTGTACCGTACTGTTTTGTTTTTTTACCTGATTAGAAAATAACATGTTGAATCTTGACCTGGGGAGCCAGCTTTCAGTTAAATGTTGTGCACTAAATAATACAATATTTCACTCTGAATGTTACTTGAGTAGTATTTTTGAAGTGGCAGAAAATGGAAATGCCTACTTGAGTTAATGCACTTAATAAGATTCCACCCCTGATTTAAATGTCCTGTTTGAGTTCCCAGGTTTGTAGAGCAGTATTTAAAATGTAAATACATGTATGTAGTTTCATGTTATTTATTATCAAACACACTACAGTCACAGAGAAGCAGCTGCTGGCAATGAAAGTCTTCACTCCTACTATAGATCTGTGTATTTTTTTAAACTTTCAAGTCATATCTTTGAGTATTATCAGCTGCTGTTATATCGATATGGAGTTTAAACGGCTTCTCTTCCCTCAGAAGCTCTATGCCAGCCGAAATGACGATGTTGGCCGATCACCCAGCCAGACAGCTGCTGGACTTCACTCAGAAGCTGGACATCAACCTGCTGGATAATGTTGTCAACTCCATGCACCATGACATTGGATCACAGGTGAGGACCAACACTTCAAGTGTCTGAATACTGTGTTGCGTAGCTTAACCCTGATGCTATTAGGGGAGATCAGGTCAAATAAGATGTGTAAGTGTAAGAAAATAAACCTTAAGATTTATCTTTGCTGTATTGCTCTTTTTTATAGCAAAGAGTGGCCCAGGAAGTTCTCACAAACCTCAAGGACCACCCAGACGCCTGGACCAGGGTCGACACCATCCTGGAGTTCTCCCAGAATATGAAAACAAAAGTACGTACCTGATGAACGCTGGTGTTTCAGAAGCGATGAACTCCTAGCTGCTGCTTGTTGACGGTCTCTCTTGGGGAATGTAATAATGTGAGCTGATGTTTATCAGTTTATCCACATCAGGCTTTCAGGGCAGGGAGGTTTGAGCATGACTTCTGCTTTAGCCCAGCTGTATTTATTGGACTTTCTCCAGCCCATAGATGCTTACTAATGTGGGGTCGTCTGCTTAAATATTTCAATTGTTGCTGCATCTTTTGATAATAATATAGATAGAATCAATAGAGTTTGATTGATTTGTTAAATAGGCTTGATATAAATGGATAATCTGCACTGAGTTGTAACAAGAGATATTAATTTGAGTACGTCAATTTGAAATATTTAAGAAGACATGGGTAATATGTAGGTGTTAAGAAAGTCATTTAAAAACATTTGAGTACATCTCTGAAGTTAATGTGCCAACTACAGACTATTGGTGCACACAGTTCATTTGATACTATATCAAGTATCCACGTGCATGGACATGTTTGGATATGTCTTTCGATGGGGACGGTTCCTGGGTTTATGGGCCATGAGACATCTTTTGTTTAACCTCCCCATAGAGACATAACACATTCAGTTTCTATTATATCATATTAAGCCATTTGTTTGTTGTTAATCAGCTCTGATGTAAAGAATATGTCTCTTATGGCTCACTTTTTCCCCTCAGTATTACGCACTGCAGATTCTGGAGACGGTCATCAAAACACGCTGGAAAATTCTTCCTAGAAATCAGTGTGAAGGTCAGTTTTATGATGTTAAATGAATATGCACATGATGTTTTCTGTCTGAAGTGTTACTTATCAGCAGTGTTGTGCTAGTTACTGAAAACCAGTAACTAGTTACCATTACTAGTTACTTCATTTCAAAAGTAACTCAGTTACTTTACTGATTACTTACACCAAAAAGTAATGCGTTACTGTGAAAAGTAACTTTTTAGTTACTTAAAAAAAGGGCTCCCATAAATGCCCTTATACAGTGGCGGCGCCAGAGTATTTTTGTTGGGTAATCTATGGTAGGGCTAACCCATACAGTGGTGGGGCTCAAGTCAGTATTTGTAATGTAATTACATACACGCTATATCGCACCCCTTGACAGTGAAACGCACGCGTGAGGCTTTTATTAGCTTTTATTAGTCTCCTTTTATCAGCTAAATTACATCGAGAGCAACAGGTGTGAGTTAAACAATACAATAGCCTATTCTGCTAATTCCACGTTGTTACAACATGCTACGCAGCGGCAGAAACAAGAAAAGTTGGCATATAGAATTGACACGGAGAGGGAGAGAGAGGGAGAGAGACAGAGACACAGGTAAACAGAGAGAGACAGACACAGCACACAACAGGTAGCCTGTATCTCTATTGTCATACAAAACACTTTTTCAAATGACCCATTATTACAAAATATATTTAAAACTCACTATTCACTCTTCAGATGGGTCGTGTGACTCTGGCACCTGTTCGACTTGTACCTCAATGCGAGGGCGTTTAAGAACAAATCTATCCATCCGAAATATACAATTAATCCTAGAAGTTCTGCTGTCTGTCTGCAATTTACTCGGCGCGAGTTTGGGGACTTTTCACTGTGAACGTGACGAATCAGTAATGCATGACGCAGCAGACTCGTTGCTCTGATTGGCTGTAGGTCTGTTCAAATTGCATTTGGAGGCATTTTGATCTGACCGCGGCCGCGCTGATATTATAACGCGAGAGAATGACCACACCTTTAGTGTATAAAACTCCCCCACTACTTAGACTATTCCTTGCACCCCTCTAGCATAAGCCCGAATGGTCTCAACCATATTGCGTCAGTAACGTGCACTTGTTGTTACAGCAGGATCAGTTTGTGTGTTGTGGACACGACCGGTAGATTTTCGCAATCCGTGTTCTCAACATGCTTACTTTAACATACTTTTTCATGGTGGGGCTAAGGTAGGGCTAAGCCATTTCTTGGTATGGCTGTAGCCTACCCCAGCGCCGCCACTGCCCTTATAGCCTTCATTTCAGTACTGTTATTGCATTGGAGAATAATACAATCTGTTGATCAACTTGACATGCATTATATGCAATCTGGATTGCATCGATATTAGCTGGCTTTCCATTTTTGTATATTCTTTCTCCAGGTAGTTGGAAAAAGTTTTCCGTCCCATATGCCGTGTGCCGCCCGGACATGGTATCATGCTAACTAGCTCCCTGAAAGCGGGTGACTCCACTGTAGCAATAGCCTGCATGTGTTCTACAACATACCGTGCAATGGCTTTATCGACTTTCCCTGGCTAGCAGTCCCTTGGTTAAAATCCAGCCGCTGTTGCTTAGGTGGAGTGGCGTTGGATGAGTCTGGGTCTGTGCCGGTCTTACTAGCTTCGTCCCAGCATGTTGTTTTTGCAGATTTTTTAAGAGATTTGAATTACTGGTTTGGGCAGTAGATAGGCTCTTTGACCCGCCAAGACACAACTTACATTTAACAGAAACTTTATTTTCTTTGTGCTCGACAAAAGTGAAATAGTGAGAATATCTCCAGGTGGAGAAACTAGACTTGAGCTCCGCCGCCATGATTTAGTAAACAACACAAACACGCCCACAGCCCGTCTCCGCATGTGACACAGGACGTATCTAAGTACATTTACTCAAGTAGCCTACTGTACTTAAGTACAGTTCTCATCTCTGTTCGCCTGGCTGTTGACTATATAAAAAAAACTAACTGAGTAACGCACCATGTAGTAACGGTAACTAAGTTACTGAATTTAAAAAGTAATGCGTTAGTGTACTAGTTACTGCCAAAAATAACGGCGACTAACGCGTTACTTTACTTTGTAACGCGTTAGTCCCAACACTGCTTATCAGGGAAATACTTTTTGCATTTAAAAAATTCTAGTATGTGTTTACAGGTATCAAGAAGTATGTTGTTGGGTTGATCATTAAGACGTCCTCTGATCCTGCAAACATGGAGGTGAGCTTACACAAAGATACGTCACTTTGATTATTAACCTGCTGCTTGATACTGATGGGACTGGTGTGTTGTTCATTTGCAGAAAGAGGGAGTCTACATTTCAAAACTCAACATGATCCTCGTACAGGTGAATAACTCTTGATGGTTTACACGTGGTACACTAAACGTCATGATGCGATGAGCCTGCTCACACACAGCTCTGCTTCTCTGGACTGTTTCTAGATCCTGAAACAGGAATGGCCCAAACACTGGCCGACTTTCATCAGTGACATCGTGGGTGCGAGTCGGACCAGCGAGAGCCTCTGTCAGAACAACATGATCATCCTCAAGCTGCTCAGCGAGGAGGTCTTTGACTTCTCCAGCGGACAGATGACCCAGGTGAAGGCCAAGCACCTCAAAGACAGGTAACCGATGACTCATAAATTAGGGTTGCAAAGGGGCGGAACATTTCTGGTAAATTTCCATGGGAAGTTAAGCTGGGGAATTTGGGAAATATTCCATATTTGAAATAAATAAAAGTTTTCCACACTCTCACAGGAATATCTCCGCAAGCGAGCTTAAGTTTCACTTTCGATTGCATGATATAGCCCAGCGCAACCCCTTCGTCACACATGTTGCCAACTGTTTGTACCATTTTCAGGCGCGTTGTAATCTGTTCTAGAAAAACTATGTGGTTTTTGGATATTTGGGGAGTTAGGTGGTCCACGAGTGTTTTTTTATTGGTTAAGTGGTCCGGTATGAAGAAGTTTGAGAAACACTGCACTAGATGAATACATTTGTATGTGATATTTGCAATTTAAACATTAAATAAATATATTACCCCATAATGTCATCAAAACGTACTTCACTTTGTGTAGTCCACAGGCTCAAATGTGTGGCTTTATTTGTCTTGTGCTTTTGGCTCAAAAGTGTGATCCAGCCTTCTAGAAATCATGTGTGCATGTGATGGAGGAATGCACAGTGCCTGTAGGGGGTGTGGTCTCAATAGCCTTGCAGTAAGCAGTGTGCATGTGATGGAGGAATGCACAGTGCCTGTAGGGGGTGTGGTCTCAATAGCCTTGCAGTAAGCAGTGTGCATGTGATGGAGGAATGCACAGTGCCTGTAGGGGGTGTGGTCTCAATAGCCTTGCAGTAAGCAGTGTGCATGTGATGGAGGAATGCACAGTGCCTGTAGGGGGTGTGGTCTCAATAGCCTTGCAGTAAGCATGTGATGGAGGAATGCACAGTGCCTGTAGGGGGTGTGGTCTCAATAGCCATGCAGTAAGCAGTGTGCTATGTGCATGTGATTGAGGAATGACATGGATATTCAAGTGTACTTGAATGGCATCTGTTTGTTTTAGTCGGATAGATTATGCTAAAATATACTTTCCCCAGCTATATTTAAGTTCCCTAAGAGCCAACCTTCAATTTAGAAAATGTCCAGTTTATAACCGTTAATTCCCATGGAAAGTTTCCATCTTTGAAAATTCCCGGAATTTTGCAACCCTACCCATAATGTACTGGGACAATGGCTGCACAATAGCCGCTTTCACACAAAGTACTTTGCCGTACTTAGTGCCGACACTTAATACCCCAGGGCACTAAGTACCAATCGCGTTCACACCGGAGTACTTTTCCCTGAGGGAAGATTATGCAAATGAGCCGCTGACGTCACTTCTTCTTCTTCTTCTGCTTTGGGTTTACTGGCAGGCCGCAAACAACTTCACGGCGTATACTGCCGCCAGAAGTCCCCGGAGTTGGGGACTGGCTTCAGTAGAAGTTGCTGGGACTCCCAGCTAATGAATGGACATGTTATTGAATTGCAATTTGGACTAATGTCATATTTTGTAAAGGTGAACATATCTGTATGTAGTATTGTGGTGCTGCAGCGAGTCATGTCAACAAAGCCATGCCTGGTACACATCCTCTTAAAAAAAATCAAACCATTAATATTTCAATTTTGTTTTTTTACTGAAAATGATCCTTCCTGCTCATTTGGCAATAGCAATATCAGTACAAATATTTTTAATTCTGCATCCCTTAGTGTGACTTATGTGAAGTGTAGAGTTGGTGCAGTTTGATCGAATGCTTTGTCAATCCCTTCTGCAAATAAAAAGTATACATTTTTGGAACAGAAAGCTGCTTATTTTTAAAGAATAACAATCGTTTATATGGGAAAAAATGATTCCTCTTGGTACCAGATTTTGTGTGTTATGCAGAAATGTCCACATATTCTAAAACGTTTTAAGACATAACTACCATCACTGATGTTCCCTACCTTTTGTTTCTCAGCATGTGCAACGAGTTCTCCTCCATATTCCAGCTGTGCCAGTTTGTGATGGTAAGACATGAATGAATTAATGAAACCAAACTCTCCTCAGACACTGATGTTTTAATTAAACCCACAATCTATTCTAATGCACATTTCTTCTTTCTCTGAATAGGAAAACTCCCAGAATGCACCGCTGGTCCACGCCACACTGGAGACTCTGCTCCGCTTCCTGAATTGGATTCCTTTAGGTTACATCTTCGAGACCAAACTCATCAGCACTCTGGTCTACAAGGTAAAGCGGAACATATCCATTCAGATGAACAAAACTGAGGGTTAGACATTTGTATAATTTGCTGAATCTCAGTGATGTGGTGTTGGTGGTCCACAAATACAAAGTAAAAACACACAGTTCACATAAAGTAGAACTGTATTGTACTTGTGAGTTTTGAAAGGGAATATAGCCGATTCCACAGATGTTTACTTCTCCCTATTCTTTTTGTGTATCACTTTAGTTCTAGGTAACATAAAGCATCTACTTTTGTGCTTAACTGTTGCTTTGTGTCATTGTTTGTTTGTTTTTTCAGCTCTGATGAGTGTGTCCTCTTGCATCAGTCCATCCTTTGAAGGAGTTACATTTAGCCTCAAGACTACACAATGAGTCGCTAATGACTTCATGGATTTGTTGATGGATAGAAAATTATTCACCAAACTTGGATTATTTCATAGATATTTCAGTAATTTTCAAATGGAAAGACAATCACTGGTGTCAGCTTCTTATATTTAACAATTTGTGGATTTTCGCAGTTTGATATCTTCTTAATTGAATCAAATCAAATCAATTTTTATTTATATAGCACATTTATAAACGATTTTTGGTGGAGCCAAAGTGCTGTACATATAATAAAAATAGCCTACAGTAGAGACACTTTACAGTTATCTTCACAGTAGAGAATGTCTGCAGTTCATTTGAGGAGGCTACCCCTGGGAAATCCTGATGGACGTTTCATTACACTTTATAGACCAGGCCATTCACTTAAACCGATGAATAGATCATTAAAGCTATCTTTAGCTCCAGCCCTACTTTGTTCTGCTGTTTTCGGTTTTCTGTCTACAATCACTACTGAATGTTAAAACTGCCATTTATCATGGAGAAATAAGGAGTAGTGATTCACAAAACAGACGGGACAGTAAACCTCTCCAGTTGACCTCTGACCTGACCTGTTGTTTGTATTCCTGTGTTTCAGTTCTTGAACGTGCCCATGTTTCGCAACGTTACGCTGAAATGTTTGACAGAGATCGCCGGCGTGAGCGTCAATCAGTACGAGGAGCAATTTGTCAACCAGTTCACCCTCACCATGGGCCAGCTTAAACAGGTACACACACACACACACACACACACACACACACAGCACTCTCATTATGAGTGGTGCTTTAGTTAATTGCACCCAGAATGATTACACACAAGCACAGTTCCACATGTCCACTCTGTTATTACTCACACAAACACACACTTTGTGCAACCCTCCTCAGTTTCCTACCTCACACACACAGTAGGCAAAGTCTGCACTCTCAATAGTGCTGTCAGCTTGTTGTTGCACACAAACACACACACAATACAAACACACACTCACACTCAACATTGTCATGCAGTGTAAGCAGTTTTCTGTTTGTTCACTGTAATTACAAGTGGACAAGAATAACAGTGAACGTGTGTTTAAGTGTTTTTATGGAAAGCTTTAGGAGGAATTTCCAAAAACACGAGTGGAGTTCTTGGTTAGTATTTTCAGTGTCTTTGTTTGATTGAAATATGACCTTATGCAGGCAATTAGATAATACTTTATTTATCCCCAAGGCAATTATTGTGCATTACAAAATATACAAATAAACATAATAATACTAACAGTGCAGTAAAAAGAGCAAGCAGGGTTCCTGAGAGGTCTTAAAAAGTCTTACATTTGATAATCAGAATAAGAAAGGTCTTAAATATGATTTAGAAGGTCTTAAAAATGATGGGATTTGAAAGGTACTTCTGTGTTGAGATCACGTCTAAATGTGTTTTGGGGGAAATGTCCGGGCTGCAAAGTAACCAGTCCGGTAATAGCCTTTCAGTTTCCCCCCAACAATTTGTATTGAATTAAATCAACATGGAACCAGTAATCACTAACTTTGTCTCCCCCGGCCCCTTATCGGAGAACACCCAGCTAGTAACCTAGCAACCAAGCTTCAGCTAGGGGCAGTCAGAAACTCATGTATCTTCGAACCTACTTAGAACGTGTTTGAAGCCCGCCGCACCTTTTGCAAAAGAAATTAGCGTTTGTTTTGCTAATGTAGTGTTTGCTAGTGGAGCGTTAGCTAGTGGAGCGTTAGCTAGTGCAGCAGCTCCCGCAACAACATCGGGCAACCTCCGGGTGACGTTTGGGTCTACGTCTCTACGACGTCAACCCTAAGAGCGGAGGTGCTGTAGACGCTAAATACCGTAGCTAAACACCAATCATACAACAGCAACAATGACAGATTGTAGCCAAGGCAGCAGAGCTCTGAATATAGCTCTTGTCACACACACACACACTTTTTGGCCAACACAGTTCTGTGTACTGTTATGTTCAGTCATTCTTGTGTGTGTGTGTGTGTGTGTGTGTGTGTGTGTGTGTGTGTGTGTGTGTGTGTGTGTGTGTGTGTGTGTGTGTGTGTGTGTGTGTGTGTGTGTGTGTGTGTGTGTGTGTGTGTGTGTGTGTGTGTGTGTGTGTGTGTGTGTGTGTGTGTGTGTGTGTGTGTGTGTGTGTGTGTGTGTGTGTGTGTGTGTGTGTGTGTGTGTGTGTGTGTGTGTGTGTGTGTGTGTGTGTGTGTGTGTGTGTGTGTGTGTGTGTGTGTGTGTGTGTGTGTGTGTGTGTGTGTGTGTGTGTGTGTGTGTGTGTGTGTTCCAGTGAATGAGCATTAACTGAGTTTTAAACATCACTTTAAATGGAAGATTTAAAGTGATGTTTAAATCTTCCATTTAGGCCCCGCCCACTCGATCGGCTCTGCGATCGGTATCGGCCGATACTGATTCCGGCGATCGGCCCCGAAATTGCCGATCAGAGCATCCCTACAAATAATGAATGTAACCTTCAGGTTATGATGTATGTCAATCATCTGACAGGTGTTTTGCCTCCGCCCCTCACACACCTTCAGAGAATATGCTTTACAGACCGCCTCAGGCTCAAAACATGACAGGCAACACGAAGGATTACTCCATGAGTCTTTAATAGCTACTAATGTTTTTACAAGATGGTGTTCAGCAAATCACTACAATCATTACATTACATGTTATTTGTTAGACGCTTTTATCCAAATACATACATTCCGTACTGTGGACAATCCCCACAGGAGCAATCATCCTGGTTTTGTACAACATAGAAGTCTTTAAACAAATATTAGATTTTGTAAATGTAATATAATATGCCAAGAAGGGGAAAAAGACCTGTGAGAATCTGCCTTTTTATTATGGTATAAAGGCAGATTCAGTAAAACGTTTTTTTTAGTTTACAAAGGAGCATCAGAGCCTCACATGCTGCTTTAGTAGGCAGGCTTCATTTCTTTAAAACCATTGCTTTACAGGAGGAACAGGGTAATTAGAAACAAAAGACAAAGTATACAAATGCACAATATTTGAACCAGCAAAACCAGAGACAGCTGGAGAAAACCAGTACAAAATAATAATTGGCAAATCCTCTTGAGACTCTACGGGGTTTTATCTGTCTGTCGACGCCCAGTCTCAGAAAACAAATTAGGCATCAGCCGGCACACAGATTTAAATATGACTTGTCAAACCTTTGAAGTTGAAATCTTGAATGTAATAACTGCGTTGTCTGTTTCTGGAAGCATAACCCTTACTTCCAATTGTCTCAGTCAGCATGTGCACACACCTCACCAAGTGGATGCCAACAGCTCCACCTGTCTGCAGCTGCTGTCACTGCAGGAAGGGGTCAGGGAAGGGACTTGTGTGTACATTTACATTACATTACATGTTACTTGTTAGACGCTTTTATCCAAAGTGATTTGCATACATTCAGTACTGTGGGCAATCTCCACAGGAGCAACTTGGGGTGAAATGTCTTGCCCACACAACGAAATGCTGACTGCAGTGGGGTTTGAACCTGTGACCCCTGATTCAAAGTCCAGCACTTTAGCCACAGCCGCCCACTAAATGTGTGTGTAGGGTAATGAGTGTGTATATGCACAAAGAGAAATGAATGTATGATTCTGAATGTGAAGAAGGATTTAGACCACTCCGTTGTGTGTGTATATACAAAGCCATGGCTCCTTTACAAATCATACAATTTTAGAGGATTATTCTTGACTTGAATAATTATATTTTGAACTAATTATAACTCACATTTAACTTGGCAGCTTTATCCGAAGCCTTTCAGCGTCTCTTATAGTCTTTTCCATCTAATAGTGTTTGCTTGGTGGTTGCTTTATTCAAGATTCTAAGGCTTTATTGTCCTATGAACAGTAGCTACAGTGTAGATATGGCCATGAAAATGTTAAGTCACATGTTCCTCCAACAACCTACATATATACATAAGACATAAAACAATTGAACAGTGCGAGTTTATCTTGTAAGACCACTTAACGGTGGGGTAGGTAATTCACTTCAGAAACACTTTTTGTTATATTCCATCCCGATAGCAATGAATATATTAAATGCTTTGACAATAAATACATCTGTGGAAGCCGTGGCGCTGTAAAAAGCACGACCAATCATCTGAGCCGGCCCGGCTAAAGTAACTGGATGGCCTACCTGCCTGTCAGCCTTCCATCGGGGCACAAACTTATCTGTGCCCTCATTGGTCATGTGCGCGTTCGTGTGTGTTGGAGGAGGGGCTCTGTGAGGAAGTCTGAAGGAAGGGGCAGATTTTTTACGGCTGCGTACTTTCAAATTCTAGCGCACTCCAGCTGGTTTCTCCATTCTTACATACCCTAACTTTAAGTAATGCAGATGAAGTAAAGTATATACATGTCCAAAAAACTAAATACAATAAGCTAAATGGTGCAGAGACTGTTGAAATGTTGTAAGTGAATAAATAAAAGCAGGGTTTTGTCAGTTTTAGATCTGGTAGTTTTAGAGGAAATGTTTTTCCTTGGGTGGTCTCATGGCTCCACGGTTTAAGACGCAGCATATTTATAGTAAATGCAATGTCCTCAAACGAAACACACTGGAAACAATTAAGGGAAATCAAGTGGGATTAAATAAAGCTCAACTATGAATAAATAGATGTGAGTTTCTGATGTGCCGTTTTGTCTTTGTGGTCAGATGCTGCCTTTGAACACCAACATCCGAGTGGCCTACGCCAACGGGAAGGACGACGAGCAGAACTTCATCCAGAACCTCAGCCTGTTCCTCTGCACGTTCCTCAAAGAACACGGACAGCTCATCGAGAAGAGGAACAACCTGAGGGAGTCGCTCATGGAGGTACGAGGATATTGAGTTTGGTCGAGTAAACAAACCTACAGTTTTCAGCTGGTGGCGTATAATCATTTTCGCCTAGTTGAAATGAAACCTCCCTCTAAACTGTTTAGTCCTGATTACAGCTTTGCAATGACAAACATTAGGGACTGATTACAGAGCAAAGGGCCGCAATGCCTGTAGCTGTTTGTCCATTTGGATTTAGATATCATTGTTTCAGGAGGTAGACGGATTCTGTGTGGCAGTCGATTCAATGAAAAGTCAGTTGTTTTTAGTTTAACAGAGAGATCTAATAATCCCAGATGTAGCAAAAATGAAAACCGGAAACTACTGATCAAGTATTCCATGTTTATTAAAAAAAGGAACTCCAGAGTGAGGCTTATGGGCCAGCTCTGTCTACACATTCTGTTTTTAATTGCTCAAGAAATAGACATAAAAGCAGTGGACAAGGACAACTAAGCTGCAAAACACTTTGCTTTTACATAAAAATAATGGGTCACATAAATATGATATATACATGAGAGTAACACATGCGTCACTTCTGGGCAAAAATGACGGCCCCGCCCACTTTTGGGGGGACACAAAGCTGTCATTTGAATGGTGGTCAATACACATGCTGAAGTTTTTGCCAATCCGATCAGAAATGTAAGAAAACCGTGGATTTGTGGATCTTCAAAGAGCCCGACTACGATGGCCAGTCAGACAAACAATTACATTCAATCATTGGAAATCGACGAGCGGGCTCGATATATGGTTAAATATAGCAGTTGGCGATCACTATGTCACTTTAGGGCCCCGCCCACTTTTGGGGGAAACCAACGCTGTCATTTGAATGGCGATGAAGCCTGAAGCCACAGAGCTCTTCTGCTACTGTCCTTTTCTCTTAGAGGAAGTTCAGAAACACTGAACTCTGGATGTGTTTTAATGTTTGAGGAGCAATAAACGACACAGCAGCTTGTTGGCATGTTAAAACTATTATTTTCTGCCTCGCTCATGAGAGTAACAGCTGGCGAGATTACAGCCTCGCCTACTGATTTTAATTTAACCATATATCGAGCCTGTCTGGCCATTGTAATCGGGTTCTTTGAACATCAGAAAATCCACAGTTTTCTTTCATTTCTGATCGGATTTGCAAAAACTTTGAATTTGTATTGACCGCCGTTCAAATAACAGCGTTGTTTTCCCCCAAAAGTGGGCTGGGCCGTAATTTTTGCCCGGAAGTGACGTAGGTGTTACTCTCGTCTATAACCAGTCATCTAACTCTTTCATAATGCCGTTCTTAATCTGCCTTTGTCTGTGAAGTCAAAAAGGAAGGGCATAACTTAAAACAATCCCAAAGAACTGTCTGCTCATTCAGGGATCTTTCAGAAAACACACTTGTGTATTTGGTATTAAACACAGGTTTTTGTTGTAGTGTTTTCTACTTGTTTTCCCTCTGTAACAGAATAAGTAATTCCTCTTGTCCGCCCTCAGGCGCTGCACTTCATGCTGCTGGTGTCGGAAGTGGAGGAGACGGAGATCTTTAAGATCTGTCTGGAGTACTGGAACCACTTGGCAGCCGAGCTCTACAGAGAGAGTCCGTTCTCCACCTCCAGCACCCCGCTGCTGTCCGACGTGCCCCCCCGCAGACACCTCTACCTGCCCGTGCTCTCACAGGTACGCCTCGCTACACTCAGATATCCAGACATGATGAGCTTCCACAACTGTTTACCAATTTAGACTGATAAACAAAGGTGGGAAGTAGTGGAGTACAAATACCTCGTTACTGTACTTAAGTACATGTTTCTGGTATCAGTACTTTACTCTACTACTTATTTTTCTGACGAGTTTTTACTTTGACTTCTTACATTTCTAACCCAAATACCTGAACTTTCTACTTCTTACATGTTGAACCCAAATACCTGTACTTTCTACTTCTTACATGTTGAACCCAAATACCTGTACTTTCTACTTCTTACATGTTGAACTCAAATACCTGTACTTTCTACTTCTTACATGTTGAACCCAAATACCTGTACTTTCTACTTCTTACATGTTGAACTCAAATACCTGTACTTTCTACTTCTTACATGTTGAACCCAAATACCTGTACTTTCTACTTCTTACATGTTGAACTCAAATACCTGTACTTTCTACTTCTTACATGTTGAACACAAATACCTGTACTTTCTACTTCTTACATGTTGAACCCAAATACCTGTACTTTCTACTTCTTACATGTTGAACACAAATACCTGTACTTTCTACTTCTTACATGTTGAACCCAAATAGCCGTTGTTCAGCATGGAAACATCCATTAGCTAACGATAACATTATTGTTCTATTAATATAAAGGGAGGTCAGGTACTCTTTAAAACAGCTGCTAGTTATGGGTACTTTTTACTTAAGCACATTTCAAAGCCCTCTTTACTTTGATAAAAGTAGAAGTACTGACTAAACTTCTTTACTCAAGTCAGAGTATTTTTAAACACGAGTATCTGTACTTCTACTTGAGTAAAGGATGTGTGGACTTTTGCCCTCTCTGGTGATAAATGGCACCAATTTTACGTTAAATGATCAAGCGTTTTGGTCTTTAAAATGTAAAAATACCCAATGGGATTTCCTCAAATGTTAATTATATTTTGTCAAACCAGTAGTCCAAAACCACAGACTTCAACTTCATCGACCAAAACAAACAAGTATTCTCTTTGTAGAAGCAGGAATCAGATAATGAGACATTTTTGCTTTGAATCATCAAATATTTGGCAATCTACATAATGTTTCTGTAATGGATTAAGATTAGTCACACTCTCTCAAAAGGACCTCACAGTTTCTCAGATCCACCTAATGCCTTCTCCTCTCCCTCTTCCTGAAGGTGCGTTTGCTGATGGTGAGCCGCATGGCCAAACCAGAGGAGGTGCTGATTGTGGAGAACGATCAGGGGGAGGTGGTGCGGGAGTTCATGAAGGACACAGACTCCATTAACCTTTACAAGAACATGAGGGAGACTCTCGGTACGTTAATATCTGTGGTGACAAATGTGTTTTTGTGTTTTTAAAGTGCCCCCTTTTGATTCCTCTGTAGTGTAAATGTATTTGTAAAGCGTCTACTCACTACATTTGTATTTTTATTCCAGTTTGCTCATTCCTTTATTGGCTCATATTTAGTTTACACCAGTGTTCATTTTGGCAGCTATTTTTATTTAGTCTTTAGACGAAAATGGTTATTAGTTTTAGTCACATTTTAATAATTTTTATCCTTCATAGTTTTAGTCGACGAAAACTCAAAACGTTTTAGTCAAAAATGTTTTCTCTCTTTAAACCAATTCAGTTCAGCTACTACTCTTAAAAATCTGTGTGCACGCCTCTGCAGCGTGTCTGTTAGGCCCCGCCCCCCCACAGACAGACACAGAGAGAGAGTTAGGCCCCGCCCCCGCACACAGAGAGAGAGAGTTAGGCCCCACCCCCGCACACAGACATGACACAGACAGGGAGATCGCTCTTCTGGAGTGAAGGGAGCGGACATAATGATATTTCAAGTTTGAAACGTAAGATGCATTTTGACAGACGGTGACACTTGGGGGGAAATACCCTGCATTTTGAATGTCCGATAGTCCACCATTAACACCTTAGTCTCGTCAACGAAAACTAAATATACATTTCGTCATAGTTTTTATTATCAAGAATCTGTTTTTAGCTCGTCATCGTCTCGTCTTAGTCATGTAGGGGGTCACAGGTTCAAACCCCACTGCAATCAGCATGCCGTTGTGTCCCTGAGACACTTCACCCCAAATTGCTCCTGAGTAAGTCACTTTGGATAAAAGCGTCTAACAAGTGACATGTAATGTAAAAAAGGTTGAAATTAACACTAGTTTACACTGAAGTTAAACAGGGAAAATGTTTTTAATCTATTATTCTGTGGTCTAGCTAAGCAGCTAAAAACACAGAAAAGCTAGATGTATCTCCTAGTTAGTGCAGAGTAAAAGTGAGTCGGGAAATGTTTGATTGTAACCTTTTCAGAATCAGAAACAGGTTTATTACCAGGTAGGTTGACACATACGAGGAATTTGACTTTCATGAAAAGAAAAAATTAAAAACACAGATAAAACTATAATAACATTAATAACTATAGCAGTAATTACATTGAAATAGAATATGTGCATGTTATGACCTGGCTCAAAAGGCCACAACAAAGAGGAGACACACCGTATCCACGTTTAACAAAATGTTTATTTAAGCAAAACATTCAAATCAACCAAATTAATTAAGTGCATAACAAGTAAAGTATGATGTGTGGATGTCAGTGGTATCAGTAGTGTAAATGCAGGGTGAGGATTGTATGGACATGTATGTGTGTGAGAGTGTTGAAGTGCACAAAGTGAAGCAACTGAAGAAACTCATAGCATACTCTACAAAACCGGGGTGCCTGCAGGGAGAAGCAGAGGCTTTAAATAGCTGCAGGGCACCAGATCCAGGTGCCCTGAGTTAATGCACTCAAGGAGGCTGGATGCAGCACAGCCACACCCTCTCCAGATGAACCCACAGGGGCATCACATGCAGTAATAAAAAAAACAAGATATTGTGTACATTGTGTGCACTAGAGCTGCACGATATTGGAAAAAACTGATATTGCGATATTTTATCCCTGCGATATGAAAAAATACAGGAATTGAAGAAAAGACCGTTTTTTTTTTTTTTTCAAACCATCCTTTCTTGAACTTTAATGCTAAATAATTGGTATTTTTCTAACTATATTTAACCAGATGAAGGATTTTAGTCACGGACGTCTGGATCTTAAGTTATCAGAGCAACAAGCTGAGCTAGCTCGGTTAGCAGCGCCGAACTGCCTTGGAGAAACACATGAAACGACTTTATTCAGTGTTTTTACCTTTAATCACCGGGTCCGTCTGCTTTGGAGGTTTGATTGTGATCGGTGGTTTGCTGTCACTC
This sequence comes from Pogonophryne albipinna, assembly GCA_028583405.1. NCBI lineage: Eukaryota > Metazoa > Chordata > Actinopteri > Perciformes > Artedidraconidae > Pogonophryne > Pogonophryne albipinna. The sequence continues at coordinate 74,368 of JAPTMU010000425.1, read as the reverse complement.
CCTCACTCAAGTACCCCTGACAGGAGAGCCGCGCCAGTTTTCCTTTTGTAGCAAGAAACAAAAGATTTGTAACATGACGTGTTTACTTACTTAATATCGCACGCCCTAAAAATGTAAATTAAAAAAATCGACCGTTCTGCATATCGAGATTATCGTCACGACGCGATATATCATTCAGCCCTAGTGTGCACACTTTTATTTTATCCCCTGAATAACCTGTCCCTATCAGTTGTGTCCACTTGAATTGTCTTCTCCATGATGTGTTTGTGTTTTTATCATGTTCTGTTGCTTTTGCCTCTCTTAGAATATTTAACAAATTGTACAGTGTCCGTGGGTGTCATAAAAGGCGCCTTAAATAAAATGTATTATTATTAAACATCTCAAATGTTGTTCTGAAAAAGCTTTAAAAACCTTGTAAAAGTATCCTCCGACTCACCCGCGTCTCTCTTTGTGTCTGCAGTGTATCTGACCCATCTGGACTACGCTGACACTGAACGCATCATGACGGAGAAGCTGCACAACCAGGTGAACGGCACCGAGTGGTCGTGGAGGAACCTGAACATGCTCTGCTGGGCCATCGGCTCCATCAGCGGGGCGATGCACGAGGAGGACGAGAAGAGGTTCCTGGTCACCGTCATCAAGGTGGGTCACGCTGACGATGTTACAATGTTACATTATACATTGGCTGGAACCAACTTCCTGTTTTAATCAGAGAGGCAGAGCGTGTCCAAACCTTTAAGAGAGTGTTGAAGACCTACATTTTTAACAAAGCCTTCAGTTAGAGCTGGCATTTTATGGTATTCATTTAATTTTACTTTAATGGTAATTCATTTGAATGTTTTATGTATGTTTATTGTCTTTTGTTGTATCTTGTTTTGTGTCATTTCTATTTGTATTCCACACACTGTCTCATTTTACTGTAACTCCATCGTATACAATGTTGTTTCTTTATAATCTGTAATGCCCACTGAGACAAACGTGTTTTGTGTTATTGGGCTATACAAGTAAAGTTTGATTTGATTTGAACAGTATCCCTCGACAGGCAGAACGTAGTTAGTCATGTTGTCGGAAACTAATGAGTCTCCGTTGTAGTTCAACTGTGTGCTTTAATTTCAATCAATCCTAAATGTCTTACCCATTGCTCCTAAAAAAAACAACTACTCACAGCAGTAATGTGTGTGTTGAAGTGTGAGAAATGTTAACCGGTGTGTGTGTTCTCCCTCAGGACCTGCTGGGGTTGTGTGAGCAGAAAAGAGGGAAAGACAACAAGGCCATCATAGCGTCGAACATCATGTACATCGTGGGTCAGTATCCTCGCTTCCTCCGAGCTCACTGGAAGTTCCTCAAGACCGTCGTCAACAAGCTGTTTGAGTTCATGCACGGTGAGAAGAAAACAAACCCTCCACACATCAGATCTAATCTCTTTGTTTAAATCTTTCTCTGAATCCTTGGATAAAAAATCCACTGCCGTATGAAGTCTTAGAATGATGATTTTTTATTTATGTGGCTACACACTTTAATAATTTTAGAGTAAATCCCAACCACTCCGTCATTCTAGTGTTCATTTTGTCAGCTATTTTTTTTAAATTTATTTTTAGTCCTGTATCAAATGTCCTTGTTAGTTTTAGTCATATTTAATCACATTCATCCTGTTTTTATTTAGTCAAGTTTTAGTCGACCAAAAGTCTGAGCATTTTAGTCTACTTTTTGTCAATGAAAAAAACTGTTGACATTTGAGTTGTTTTTAGTCATCAGATTATATAGAACATTTCAGTCAAACTAGTCTAGCCAAAACCAATAATTTGTCATTTTAGTCAAACTTATTTCACAATAAGATTATCTCTTGTCCTTATTTGATGAAAAACACAGGTTGAATGATTAAGAAAGCAGCTTTGCAGAGAGTATCTGGTCAGGTTTGTGGTGTTTTTACCAGCTGTGTTATGGCCACATTGCTTCCCTTCTGATAAAACAATGCATTCGCTTTTTTTCTCCACCTCATTGTAGTGAAAATGGACACAAATATCACATTGTTTCTTTCTCCCAAGCAGTGGTGACGTTAGACTTTTTTTCATTTTGACGAACAGGATCGTAACATTTCCGTCATAATCCATTATTACCCGTCGGGTCTGTACACAACTCGTCACTGACGGGGGGGGTGGGGGGTATTCGGTTAACGCAACCACTGCTCCCATTTTCCTTTCTGTTAAATAAGGTTCGTTAGATCCGAGTCTTCCTGACAGTTCACAGTGTGTCGCTGCCCGGTGTAATTCAAATGTGCCGCCGCGCATCACAGACACACAGCTGCTGCCCAGCTGCAGCACTGACACACGGCTGCTGCCCAGCAGCACAGACACACAGCTGCTGCCCTGCCGCAGCACAGACACAGCTGCTGCCCAGCCGCAGCACCTACACACAGCTGCTGCCCAGCCGCAGCACCTACACACAGCTGCTGCCCAGCCGCAGCACAGACACACGCTGCTGCCCAGCTGCAGCACAGACACACAGCTGCTGCCCAGCCGCAGCACAGACACACAGCTGCTGCCCAGCTGCAGCACAGACACACGCTGCTGCCCAGCCGCAGCACAGACACACAGCCGCTGCCCAGCCGCAGCACAGACACACAGCCGCTGCCCAGCCGCAGCACAGACACACAGCCGCTGCCCAGCCGCAGCACAGACACACAGCTGCTGCCCAGCCGCAGCACAGACACACAGCTGCTGCCCAGCCGCAGCACAGACACACAGCCGCTGCCCAGCCGCAGCACAGACACACAGCCGCTGCCCAGCCGCAGCACAGACACACAGCCGCTGCCCAGCCGCAGCACAGACACACAGCTGCAGCCCAGCCGCAGCACAGACACACGCTGCTGCCCAGCTGCAGCACAGACACACGCCCGCTGCCCAGCTGCAGCACAGACACACAGCCGCTGCCCAGCCGCAGCACAGACACACGCTGCTGCCCAGCCGCAGCACAGACACACGCTGCTGCCCAGCTGCAGCACAGACACACAGCCGCTGCCCAGCCGCAGCACAGACACACAGCCGCAGCACAGACACACGCTACTGCCCAGCTGCAGCACAGACACACGGCTGCTGCCCTGCCGCAGCACCGGAAATGGAACTGCTGGGAGAAAAACGGACTATCAGAGATGTAATGTTATCTTCGATAATATTTCGTCAACGAAAGTAAAGAGATTTTGCCAACGTTTTTATTTAGTAAACTACATTTTCGTCTCGTCACTTTTCGTCAACGATATTGCATGTTGATTTCGTTACAGATATTGTTTACTGCCGTCTCGTCATCGTCTCGTTTTCGTCATGGCAAAAAAGGTCGTTGACGAACATATTTCGTCGTAGTTTTAGTCAACGAAATGAACACTCCGTCATTCCTTTCAATTTTTTTTTGAAAATCAATAAACAAAGCTTATACAAAATAAAGTTTAGAGTAGGGCTGTCACAATATCAGATTTTCTCAAAACGAATTATAGCGGCCAAAAGAACTCACAACCACAATATTATTTTGACATGTATAAAAAATTTTTAAGAAAAAGTAATGCAATCACTTAAATGTATCTTTAGTATTTGTTGTCTCTTTTTTTGCTGCCCAAAAACAAAAAACTTTCACTAAATGCTTCTATATTTCAAATCGAACTGGTTACACATTTAGATTTAGAGTAGGGTTAAGTATCTTAAGTCAAATTCATCTGTACAAGTTGTTGGAACAAGTCAAGTAACTTTAAGAAAGCGTTAAAAAAAACAATTACACTTAAGGACTGTGAAAAGGCAAACAGATGAACTGATTACAGACGATATTTTCATGTGTATCATCATTTATAAACAATTTTTAATGTCGGGGTTATTGCAAATACTGGTTTATTACCACACTCTAAAATCCTACAGACCTGAAGATTCAAAATGTATACTTTCTCCAAGTGCTACAGTAACTTAAGTTGTAACTCATCCTGATCTTTCTCCCACAGAGACCCACGATGGAGTGCAGGACATGGCGTGTGACACCTTCATCAAGATCGCCCAGAAGTGCCGGCGTCATTTTGTTCAGGTCCAGGTTGGAGAGGTGATGCCCTTCATCGACGAGATCCTCAACAACATCAACACCATCATCTGCGACCTGCAGCCACAGCAGGTCAGTGCCGTCAGCAAAGACCAGAGAGGGCGAAAGTACACATCCTTTACTCAAGTAGAAGTGCAGGTACTCGGCTAGTAACCTAGCAACCAAGCTTCAGCTAAACTCTGGTATCTTCGAATCTACTTACAAATAAATATGGGGAAGTCTAAGTTCAACCGTATTTGGTTGGAAAACATCAAATGTAGTGCTTGGTTGAAACCAGTGGAGGGGAACGTGTTTGAAGCCCGCCACACCTTTTGCAAAAGAAATTAGCGTTTGTTTTGCAAATGTAGCGTTAGCTAGTGCAGCAGCTCCCGCAACAACATCGGGGGACCTCCGGGCGACGACGTTTAGGTTTGAATACATTTACTTTGAAAGTAATTATGGGACGTATTTCTTCTTTCATAGCAATTTGCCTTCATACTTTCTTGCCGTGAAATAGGTCTTAAATTCTATTCAAAGTGGTCTTAAAAAGTCTTAAATTTGAGTTGGTGAAACCTGCAAGAACCCTGTTCTTTACTCAAGTCAAAGTAAAGAAGTATGGGCTTCTAAATGTACTTCAGTAAAAAGTACCCATAACTAGCAGCTGTTTTAAAGAGTACCTGACCTCCCTTTATATTAATAGAACAATAATGTCATTGTTAGCTAATGAATGTTTCCATGCTGAACAACGGCAACATGACAACGTTTTCATTGGTCCCTCTTCTTTAGAGAAGACCAGGAAATGATGGATACACGGATCGTGTTCCAGGGTGTCTGCGGGGTCTTAAAAAGTATTAAGTTGATAAATCAATTTAGTGAAAATGAAGGCTATTAAAAAGTATTAAACGGCATTTTCCAAGGTGTTACATTTTGTAGCTTGTTTTCAATAAGTATATAAATTGTCCAAAGAGGTTGTATTCTACAGTCTGCCTGAATGTAATCATTGCGTAGGTGTGTAGTGTGATTCTGTGTAGTTTATTTATGGCATCCCGTTGGGTTTGAGGTCATCTGAACAGGACATCACACGCTCACTGCTTGATAGCGCACGAAGGTCCGTTTACGCCGGTTGTTAAACAACATCGTTATGGGGAAATGCAAGTCTGCGTCCAAATGGTTGGAAGATAAGGAGGAAGGACAATCAATACTGTATATAGTCAATGTGAGGTAAAGTGTGTCGCCAAGGTAACCGGTTAAAACTCCAAGTGGCGATGAGGTCTTAAAATGTGTGGAAAGGGTCTTAAAGGTATTACATTTGACTTCAGGATTCCTGCATATACCCTGTGTTCAAATCAATAGGCACGCAATGACTCTAAATAATAATGATCATGCCACCAAACACACATTCAAACTAAAGGAACCAGCTGTTTGGAAAATGTAAGAAGTGGAAAGTACAGGTATTTGTGTTAGAAATGTAAGATGTAAAAGTAAAAAGTCCTCAGAAAAATAAGTAGTGGAGTAAAGTACTGATACCAGAAACATGTACTTAAGTAGAGTAACAAAGTATTTGTACTCCACTACTCCCCACCTCTGGCAAAGACACTATTAGAGTTTTCATTATTGTTTTTAGTTTTTTATATAAGACTTTTCCGGTGACATATGAACATGTTTGTAATGAGATGTTTCCTCGATGCTCTGTGAAATAAACTCTGCTTCTCGTCTCTGCAGGTGCACACGTTTTACGAGGCGGTCGGCTACATGATCGCCGCTCAGACAGACCAGGCGGTTCAGGAGCTTCTGATCGAGAAGTACATGCTGCTGCCCAACCAGGTGTGGGACAGCATCATCCAGCAGGCCACCAAGGTGAGGAACCCTTTGAAGTGCACTGATGTGTCCGACATGCTCTGTAGATCTGTAGACTACTTTATTTAGTGTTACTTATCAGGGTTATTGTAAAAAAACGAAAACAAGCAGTCATAAATACTATCGTATACGGAAACCAAATAAGTGAATGAAAACTAAACTGAAATGATATTCCCTGGGTATTAAAACAAATTAAATTGAAAATGCATATTATTATTTTTTGTCTCACTTTTTAAAAATCCTTTTGGAACAATAAAGACAGCATGACTGTCCGTCATCTCTCATGACAACAAACCACAGAGATGTGACCTTCATGTTTCAGCACAGGGGGGTCAAACTAAATTTCATCACGGGCCACATCAGCATTATGGTTGCACTCAAAGGGCCGATTGTAACTTTAAGACTATATAAAAATACATATATAAATATTTAATAATATAAAATAATGTATTATTACATTATTGCCTCTGCATTGGATTATTATCGGATAGGGTAAAAACTTCATAATTAACTACGTCTGAAAGCAGAAGTCCAGGGCAAATAAGTGCAAGTCTCTTCAGTGAGAAGGTCACAAAATTATTTAAAAAGAAAAGCCACATTTTGAAAAAAAGTAACAATTAAAAAAAAAAAAGTCAAATTCTAAGAAAAAAGGCAAATTTAAGATGCATTGTGGGACATGTAGTTTATGGACATCGTGCATCTGTAAATCGGCATGTAACCGTATAATAAACATTTTATATTCTTTGCAAGCTCTTGCCGGCCACATGAAATGAAGTCGCGGGCCGGATTTGGCCCCCGGGCCTTGAGTTTGACACCCCTGATTCAGAAGATGGAGTTATACAGCATGGATGCCTTCGTTATTCACAAGCAGTCTTATCTTGTACAATAAAAAATGAAAAGTAAAACTTGGAAATTCACTTATAACAGGCTTTTAAAATTGTATAATGCTTTTTTTAATTTTTTTATTTTAAATACTATGTGAATGCCTTTTTATTAGTGCTGTCAAAATTATCGCGTTAACGGCGGTAATTAATTTTTTGAATTAATTGCGTTAAAATATTTAACGCATTTAACGCATGTGCAGAATGGCCCGCCCCATACGTGTCACCAGTGGCAGCGCCAGGGTATGGCTGGGGTAGGCTACACCCATACCGAGAAATGGCTTAGCCCCACCATGAAAAATGATGTTAAAGTAAGCTAAATAAAGTCCGCCAACTCGCGCGGAGTAAATTGCACAGACAGCAGTTAGTCAGATTGATTTCAGTAGCCACTTGTCTGGAAATACCGAAGACCAGAAACGGTTTTGAAAACTTTTGTCACGTAGTGATCGTCTTCTCAATAGAACATCTTTGATAATGTCGGTGTTGTTGCAGGAAGTCCCGACGGAGAATACTTTTGCTGTAGTACAGGGGTGCACATAACTGGTACGCCGGTTATGTGCGTAATCTGAAACTTGTGTCACAAAGCGCATTTGCGTACCGACGTACTTGTGAAGCTTTTCCAGAAGGCGGTTAGATCACCGGACGACAGAGTCGGTCTCCGTGTGCACAGACAGGGCTGCTGTTAACGTCGGTCTGTACAACGGAAGTGGGCCAAAACTACGCCAACCGGCTGCGGAGGGAGACTCACCCCCCCTTCACTGGAGCAATGCGCTAAAACAGCTGATCACAACGTTCGCACTCTGTGGTCACAAGTACTCCACTAACCCCCCCCCCCCCCCCCCCGTCGACTTTCCTGAAGTACTCCCCCGTTGATAGAAATCAACACGTAATGAATTAAGACCCCACAGTTTGATGATTGATAGGTGTGTGGGCTGTCTTTCATTTTGACACGCAGAACATTTTTATAATAAACATACATACCGTGTGTTAAATGGATATATCCGCCTTCTTTCATTTATCTTTCCATTCCCACAACAATATACATAAAGAAATGGCATATTTTGGACATAGTTCGGATGGTGATTAATCTGATTAATTAATTTTTAAACTGTGATTAATCTGATTAAAAATTTTAATCGTTTGACAGCCCTACTTTTTATATAATGATGTTCTTCTTGTTACGTCCCCATCTATATTTTGCTGTCACAATGTAAATGTCCCCTTTGTGGTAGGAATAAAAGGATTTCTGATTCTGATGCTAACTTGCTAACGTTGTTCTGCAGAACGTGGACATCCTGAAGGACGCGGAGACGGTGCGTCAGCTGGGCAGCATCCTGAAGACCAACGTGCGCGCCTGTAAAGCCGTGGGCCATCCGTTCGTCGTGCAGCTGGGGCGGATCTACCTGGACATGCTCAACGTCTACAAGTGTCTGAGTGAGAACATCTCCTCAGCTGTCCAGACCAACGGTAAGAAGTTCTTTAATATCATTTATTGAGCATTAAAAGTACAAAATATACAATTACAGAATAAGAAAGGGACAGAAACATAATGCTCACTTTTAGTTGACAAATCTAAATTAAGCACATAAAAAAAAAAGAATCTTACAATAAGAATAATATAAACCAAAAGGACTCGAGTCATAGTGTCTATGAAAGATACTTTTTTTATTATATATATTTTCATCTAAAGTAACAGACAGAGAATCAGCACTTTGGAAACAGGGCTGAAACAGAGGGGATTATGGGTAATGCTGCAATCATCTGTTTGGTGTTTCAGCCAATCAGAGACAGGTTCTGTATATATCTGAGACCTGTAATATATTGATGAAGAACAGTATAATAGGGGACCTTTAAAGCATGTCTGAATAACTCTCTTTGAACATGTGGTACAGGAGAGATGGTGACCAAGCAGCCTCTGATCAGGAGCATGAGGACGGTGAAGAGAGAAACTCTGAAGCTGATCTCGGGCTGGGTCAGTCGCTCCAACGACCCTCAGATGGTGAGTCGGCTTATCTTGAGTTTTCCATGTTGATCCTGTCCTGGAAGAAGGTTTTAAATATGTGTTTTATTGAGAGTTGCTCCTTCAGCAAATGTGGAAAATGTTCAGAGTTCCTTCCCGTAAAACAATCTGATGAAAATATTGCTCACTTTTTGTCCTGATCCATTTCTATAAAAACCTGTCTGAAAATGAGCTGATCAGATTTTGGCCACTTTATGAAAGGCAACCAAGGTAACCACCCCCCCCCCTTATCACCTGAACCTCCTCCTAGAGCACCATTGTGTTCTTTTTAACCAGATCTCTCTCAGAGGGACGTGGGGAGGGGCTCCTCTAAAGTAACAGACTCTGGGTGTTTCTCAATGTCGAGGAGGTGTCCTCCAGAGCCACTATTTCAAGGATGCTACGTCATCGAGTCCCGCCGAAGGACTGATCCAATGTCCAGACTCCTTGGAATTCTACCGAGTCCGGAGTCCTTCGTTGTGTATCCTCCGGTCTTAAAATCCCCACAATGCATTGCGCACGAACCAATTTCCAAATTCTGCGGCGGAAAATGTAAGGCGGGGTCTCTCATATGAAGCACACTTGCTAGCCTGTTCCATTCTTCGTTCTCCGAATGCCAGGAAAGATTCTTGCCTAGCCTCTGAAGGACCTGACTCGGAAGACTTCTCCTACCAAGGAAGTGTCCTCGACATTGAGAAACACCCAGAGAATCAGCACTTTTGAAACAGGGCTGAAACAGAGGGGATTATGGGATGCTGCAATGATCTGTTTGGTGTTTCAGCCAATCAGAGACAGGCTCTGTATATATCTGAGACCTATAATATATTGATGAAACACAGTAAAATAGGGGACCTTTTTAAATAGATACGTCTTAGACCAGAAACAGTGTTTTAAAGCCTCTTCCGGTTTGTTTCTGTGCTCCAGGTGGGAGAGAACTTCGTGCCCCCCCTGCTGGAGGCGGTGCTCATCGACTATCAGAGGAACGTTGCCGCCGCCCGGGAGCCTGAGGTCCTCAGCACCATGGCAACCATCGTCAACAAGCTGGGATCCCACCTGACGGGAGAAATCCCCAAAATCTTCGACGCTGTCTTCGAGTGCACTTTGAACATGATCAACAAGGTCGGTTTGAGCGATTTAATAAAACAAATAAAACATGACCTACTTAAATCTCACCTGATCAGAGCGGGCGATCTGAGGGTGGGCGACTGCTCATTAGTTTAAAGAATTTGTTGTGTTGGAGATATGTGTGTGTGTGTGTGTGTGTGTGTGTGTGTGTGTGTGTGTGTGTGTGTGTGTGTGTGTGTGTGTGTGTGTGTGTGTGTGTGTGTGTGTGTGTGTGTGTGTGTGTGTGTGTGTGTGTGTGTGTGTGTGTGTGTGTGTGTGTGTGTGTGTGTGTGTGTGTGTGTGTGTGTGTGTGTGTAGTGCTCTTAATGAATTGAGGTGTGAAAGGGTGAACGATAGCATGTAGTATGTAAAGCGCTTTGAGGGGTCATAAAGACTGGATAAAGCGCTTTATAAGAACAGTCCATGTCCCGTAATAATGAATGTCTTGCTTTTCCTCCCGTGCCTTCAGGACTTTGAAGAGTTCCCCGAACACAGAACACACTTCTTCTACCTTCTTCAAGCCGCCACCTCGCAGTGTTTCCCCGCCTTCCTCTCCATCGCCCCGGCTCAGTTCAAACTCATCCTGGACTCCATCATCTGGGCCTTCAAACACACCATGAGGAACGTGGCCGACACAGGTAACTCATCTCTTCGTACATGGTGTTCACACAAATGTAGAAACCCTAAAAACGTGTCAAAGTCTAAAAAATGTGGATTTATGAATTCGGCTAACGATGGGTTTGTCAGTTTAGAGCTGCTTTTTCTCAGCAAGCAAAATTATTTCACTATTTTAATAGAAATATAAGAAATTTAATCCTGTAATTCGTAACAAACTACACGAAACCTACTTGATTTGCTTACATTTAGACATTGAGCTTAGATGAATCAGACTTGTATAGTTGAAAAAGCCCAAAGGGAAACTCCTAAGTTGCAGCTGAAACATTTTATTTCAGAAACCTGCATTTTCCTACGGGGGTTAATACATTTTTATACGATAAGAAGTACTTTATTGATCCCAATTTGGGAAATGTTTGTGTTGCAGCAGCATAAAAAGACAAGGCATTGTACATTAGAGTTATCATATCTCATCGTTTCTTACCTTATCTCATCCCCAGGTCTCCAGATCCTCTACACTCTCCTGCAGAACGTGTCCGGAGAGGAGGCGGCCGCGCAGAGCTTCTACCAGACGTACTTCTGTGACATCCTGCAGCACATCTTCTCTGTGGTCACCGACACCTCTCACACTGCAGGTCTGTACACTGACTGTAAGGTTGTTCAGGTTCTAGAGGTTTGAAGCATTCAAAAACACTCTCAAGAAAGGATTTTGCAACGGGTGAACATACGGTTCAATCGGTTACAGTTCCTGTTTTCATTCAGAATAAAGGTGGAGCTACTCGTTCCATTAATTACTTTATTGGCCTGTGGCGCAGTGGGTTAGTGCGCTGATCTTCAAATCAGAGTTTGAGTCCCACTGCAGTCAACATGTCGTTGTGTCCCTGAGACACTTCACCCCAAATTGCTCCTGAGGGGATTGTCCACAGTATTGAGTATGGAAGTCGTTTGGATAAAAGCGTCTAACATGTAATGTAAAAATAGATTCTGACGTCAGCTGTTCCTCTGTCGGGTTTTCACCGATTTTAGAGCCCTGTTTTCTTAAACATACTATCCACATGAATAATGAAGTGACCCTCTTGTTGTCTTTAGGGCTGACGATGCACGCCACCATCCTGGCCTACATGTTCAACCTGGTGGAGGAGGGGAAGGTCAGCGTGGCTCTGAGCGCCTCCAGCCCCACAAACAACCAGGCGCACGTGCAGGAGTACATCGCCAACCTGCTGAAGACCGCCTTCCCTCATCTGCAGGAGTAAGTCTCTCTCACGCCACACTGAGAGTACATGAGCAGACTAAGCTTTGCCTAATGTCTGCCAGTGCATTTTAGTTTTACTCAAATGCATTTCGATCAAAAATATAACAAGTGAGATATTTTCAGCCACTTAAGCGAAGGCTGTGGAAGTGAGTCAACATGAGAAGACTGTGCTTTGGTTATTGTTGCCAAATATTCAGAGCGTTTTCACGGAAAATAAGTTTTACACGAGTTCATTGAGATCAAAACTGTAATGACTTGAGGTGTTTTCAGCCACTTGAGCTTCAGTAGGCCACAATGCACGTAACACTGATTCAAAGTAAAGGATGCAGAAGTGATTCAGCCCTTTCAAACTCCATTTCCATCCTCAACGTTTACCTCGTAGACTTTGATTTCTGCAGAATAAAAAGGCTGAGAATGTCTTCAACAAAATGAGAACTGCAATGATACGTCGATTGATTGAAATATTATCTACTATAGGTATTCAATTAAGCATTAAAGTGATTTATTTTCTCCCTGTATGATATCGTATTAAACTGAATATTCGTAGGTCCCTGGTAGTGAATGCAAAGAACTTTGAGAAGCTTGGATGGTATTTTTTAATCTATTCTCTGACTTGTTATAGACTAAACAATGAACCCATAAATCAGCTCTATATTGCGGTTATTTTATGGGGTTCATATTATTTATTGAGGATTCCTGTGACGGTTGTTTCTGTTACTTCGTCCACCTTCATGCTGTGCTGTTTGTAGACGAGCGGCTAATTGATTATTGTTTCTCGTGTGCAGCGCCCAGGTGAAGGTGTTTGTGACGGGTCTGTTCAGCCTGAATCAGGACATCCCCGCCTTCAAGGAGCACCTGAGGGACTTCCTCGTGCAGATCAAAGTGAGTGTCCGAGTAAATGATTAATACCTGCATCTGAAAACGGGATGTCATTCATGAAAATGGTGCCGTAAAGTAAACTGACAAGTGGATCTAAACTGTGTCACAGCTCAAATTAAGTTGTTAATTCTTGTTAACTTTTACCCAGTTACATTAATTTGTGTCTGGTGATTTTGCTTTAGGAGCCTTGAAAGAGATTTAATTGTGTTGTGTATTTAGTAATAAAGCATATTGATAAGAGTCAAAGCTATTAAGTAAAATCAGGAAACATCTTCAATTGAAGTTCTATCAAAATCTAAACATAAATAGAAAACAGCTGTTTGGCCCGATTAAAGAAGCCCAGGGACATCACCATAGAGAGGCCAAGTCCCTCCCTTTCCAGTGACCTCCATGGGTCCTTATTTAGGAAAAATGATGTATTTAAGTCAATGGAGAGAGAAAACGTATCGTTCGATCCCGTTTGAATTGTGCCACGAATTACACATATGATGTTTGTCAATCTTAAATAATAATTTCCATGTCAAAAAAGTCACAGTTTGTCGTAAAACTGTTGAAATATAAGACGATGAAAAATATGCAACTAGAAAGACTACGAATCCCGGTCCCGCATGCTGGCTCTTACGGAACCGACTAACTCCCCTTGTGTGTATGCACAGCTCTCAACGTGCCCAGACTTGGAGTGATTTTCACCTCTTTTAATACTTTCCGCCTCATTCTGAAAGAAAGAAGTGAAATGTTCCAACGGGACGGCCGTCTTGGTGTGTGGTGCGAGATGGGAGATGTAGTTCATTGAGCGTTTCACACACAAAAGAAAGTGTTTCTTCACAGTTTTACGACACATTTTTATTTTTTTAACTTTAAATTGACAAACATCATATGTGTAATTCGTGGCACAATTCAAACGGGATCAAAAGATAATCTTTCTCTCTCCATTGACTTCAATACATACTTTTTCCGAAATAAGGTCCCATGGAGCTCCCCCGGAAAGGGAGGGGCTTCGCCTCTCTAGTTGTGTATGTTTGTAAATGCCAACACATTAATACATTAAGTATAATCAGCTTTGAACGAGTTGATAACTGTTCATGGATTATTTTAATGTTTGAAAGCAGAGAAAGGTAGTGGCGCTCTCTCTCTGTTTGAAAGCTAAAGCCCGGTGTTGTTGCCTCTGCTGAGCCTCTGCCTGTGTGGTCCTGCAGGAGTTTGCTGGCGAGGACACGACAGACCTGTTCCTGGAGGAGAGAGAAACGTCTCTGCGCCAGGCCCAGGAGGAGAAACACAAGCTGCAGATGTCAGTGCCCGGCATCCTCAACCCTCACGAGATCCCGGAGGAGATGTGCGACTGAGCAGCAGCGTGAACAGAAACAGCTCTGGACGGGGAAAGAGTCACGAGAGAGCACGGACGCTTCCTGTTGATAGTTTTCTTTTCAAGTGTGTTTGTGTGCGAGTGTGTGTGTGTGTTTGAAAAAGAGAATGAGGGGCCAGAGGAAGGACCCCAGCACTCGGTTGTACGTCGACCAAATCAATGTCAATATGTAAATGAGACTCGTCCCCCCCTGACCCCCTCCTCTTAACCCCGGCGCGGATTCTTTTGTTTTTCCTACAAACTTATTTTATACAAAGATTTTTTTTTTTGTGTAACATGCCATCTTTTGCTAATTGTTTTGCTCATTAAAGCTTTATGTTTGGCCATTACGGTTCTTCTACACCTGCATGAAGTATTTTAACTCCCTCTTCACCACCTCAACTCACCTCCTCTCCTTTCTGTTAATATGTAATATATAATGTTGGAACACTTGCGATGGTTCGATGACAGATTGCTCTGAAGTGCCATGTGCATGGTGCAGGACGAATGTGATGCTCAAGGAGTAAACGTTGACTTCCTTGCTTCCTTTGTTGTCTTGTTTTGGTTTGTCAGTGTGTTTATTGTTTTTTTTTTCTTATACTCTGGCTCTGATCGAGTCGGAGCTTCAGTTGGACCGCTCTGCGTTTGGATGAGAAGGAAGGCTGCGTGCATATCATCCTGTTTGTAAAGCTGTCTTAGTACTCTGAGAATATAAAGTTGGCTATTTTTACAAAAAAAAAACGCGTCTGATTTCTTTTTTTCCAAAGCTCTGGAGTTTATGGAAAACTGAGGAATGTCACAACTCGTGCTGCCAGGATCTGAAGGGTTATTGCAAATGACGTTTATTCTTAAATCTCTGGAAACTGTTCAGTTTGGCTGGTGATGAATATATTTACCTTTAATGGTTCCCAAACTCTGGCATCAGAGGAGTCACACCTGACCACAGTTAAACAGACGTTTTATACATTAGATATTTGTTCCCAGTTCGACACTAAACTACTTAAATACAGATGTTATCAACAGGGTGTCCGCGGGGTCTTAAAAAGTATTAAAAGTTGATAAATCAATTTAGCAAAAATGAAGGCTATTTATTATTTAAAAAGTATTAAACGGCATTTTCCAAGGTGTTACATTTTGTAGCTTGTTTTCAGTAAGTATCTGAATGGTCCAAAGAGGTTGTATTCTACAGTCTGCCTGAATGTAATCATTGCGTAGGTGTGTAGTGTGATTCTGTGTAGTTTATTGATGGCATCCCGTTGGATGTGACGTCATCTGAACAGGACATCGCGCGCTCACTGCTTGATAGCGCGCGAAGCTCCATTTACGCCGGTTGTTAAACAACATCGTTATGGGGAAATGCAAGTCTGCGTCCAAATGGTTGGAAGATAAGGAGGAAGGACAATCCATACTGTATATAGTCAATGTGAGGTAAAGTGTGTCGCCAAGGTAACCGATTAAAACTCAAAGTGGCGATGAGGTCTTAAAATGTATGGAAAGGGTCTTAAAGGTATTACATTCGACTTCAGGATTCCTGCATAGACCCTGACTAATGTACAATTATTGCGTTACAGTAATTGAATAGAATAGAAGCATTTATTGTCATTATACAAGTACAACGAGAAGAGTAAAGCGGCTCCTTTTTAAAGTGCCATCAAAACATTCAGAACATACAACAAAGACATGCATTCATTACATTACACGTCACTTGTTAGACGCTTTTGTCCAAAGTGACTTACATACTCAATACTGTGGGCAATCCCCGCAGGAGCAATTTGGGGTGAAGTGTCTCAGGGACACAACGACATGCTGACTGCAGTGGGGTTTGAACCTGTGCTCCCCTGATCCCAATCTCAATTATATAGCATAATAAATATGCTATTTGTGTACATAATATTGCACATGTATGGGTTGCATCAGATGATAATAGCCTGTAGCACGACAACATATCTTCTGTTTAACAGATCTTTGAATCAGAATTATTTGGGAATAAGTGACAAAATAAGTTATTGCTCATTACCAAAGGAGGAAAGTAACCAAGTGCACTTCCTTAATCAATCAATCAATCAATCAATGTTTATTTATATAGCCCAATATCACAAATGTTACATTTGTCTCAGTGGACTTCACAGTTTGTACAAAATATCAGTATGACAATACGACACCCTCTGTCCTTAGATCCTCACATCGTACAAGGAAACACTTCCGAAGAAAACCCACAGTTTTAAAGGGAAAAATGGGAGAAACCTCAAGGAGAGCAACAGAGGAGGGATCCCTCTCCCAGGACGGACAGACGTGCAATAGATGCCGTGTGTAAATTGAAAAGATAATACATTTGCAACATAGGTAGTCCAAATGTTTGGAAATGCATGTGTGTATAATAGGAAGATGAATCCACGAGGATATCCATCCAGGACCTATGATCCAGGACCACAGCCACGACTCAAGATCCAGGGCTCGCGATGCAGGACACAGGACCGCAGGATCATCCATGACTCCGGATGCCAGCGTATATAGACACCAAAAAGAAAGAAATTTGGGGAAGCTGGGTTAATCGGAACATGAGAGTACACAGGTATAGACAGAGAGAAGGAAGAAGTAAGATGTCCCCCGACAAACTAAGCCTATCAGCAAAACTAGGGGCTGAATCTAATCAGCCCTAACTATAAGCTTTATCAAAAAGGAAGGTCTTAAGCGCACTCTTAAAAACGGATAGGGTGTCTGCCGCCCGAACACAAACTGGAAGCTGATTCCACAAATGTGGAGCTTGATAAGAAAAGGCTCTGGCTCCCATTGTACTTTTAGAGACTCTAGGAACAACCAACAACCCTGCATTCTTGGAACGCAATGCCCTAGTAGGACAGTAGGGTATAATGAGTTCTTTAAGGTAAGATGGCGCCTGCCCATTAAGGGCTTTGTAGGCGAGAAGAAGAATTTTAAATTCTATCCTGTGTTCTATAGGGAGCCAGTGTAAGGCAGCCAGAACAGGAGTAATGTGGTCCCTTTTCCTAACTCTGGTTAGTACACGAGCTGCAGCATTTTGAATCAGCTGAAGCGACTTGACTGACTTCTTGGTACACCCTGATAATAAAGAGTTACAATAATCCAGCCTTGAAGTAACAAATGCATGGACTAGTTTCTCTGCATCGTTTTGAGGCAAGATATGCCTGATTTTTGCAATGTTACGTAGATGGAAGTAGGCGGTCCTTGAAATTGATTTTATGTGGGCGTTAAAGGATAAATCCTGATCAAATATAACACCAAGATTCCTTACAGTCTCACTGGAGGCCAAATTAATGCCATCCATAGTTAGTATATCTTTAGATAATTTATTTCGTAGATTCTTCGGGCCAAGTACAATAACTTCAGTTTTGGTCGTGTTTAACATCAAAAAGTTTAAGGTCTCCACGTTTTTAAGTCCTTGAGGCAGTCTTGAATTTTATTTAGATGATTAATTTCATCAGGCTTGATTGATAAATATAGTTGAGTATCATCCGCATAACAATGAAAATGTACAGAATGATTCCTTATAATATTGCCTAACGGAAGCATATATAATGTGAACAAAATAGGTCCGAGCACTGAGCCCTGTGGCACTCCATGGCTAACTTTGGTTTGCGTGGAAGATTCATCATTGACACGTACAAACTGAGAGCGTTCAGATAGATAGGACCTAAACCAGCCTAAAGCAGTTCCCTGTATGCCAACTAAGTGCTCTAGTCTTTGCAATAAGATATCATGATCGATAGTATCAAATGCAGCACTGAGATCGAGCAAAACAAGAATAGAGACAAGTCCCTTGTCAGAGGCTATTAGAATGTCATTTGTGACTTTAACCAGAGCTGTCTCTGTGCTATGATGTGTTCTAAAGCCAGACTGAAAATCTTCAAATAAATCATTGTTTTTTAAGTAATCACACAGCTGTTTTGCGACCGCTTTCTCAAGAATTTTTGAGAAGAACGGAAGATTAGAAATAGGTCTATAGTTGGCTAAAACCTCTGGATCGAGGTTGTGCTTTTTAAGAAGCGGTTTTATCACTGCTACTTTGAATGATTGTGGAACATAGCCTGATAATAAAGACATATTCATAATATTTAATAAAGAAGTGCTAATTAATGGAAAAACTTCCTTCAACAGCTTAGTTGGAATTGGGTCTAACATGCACGTTGATGGTTTAGAAGAGAGAATCATTGAATTTAATTGTTCAAGGTTAATGGCTGAAAAGCATTCTAGTTTACTATCTAGTGTAATATTAGAACTTACGTTTCCGGGAGCTGTTGATAACACTATACTGGTCAAAGGCAAGAGGTCATTAATTTTGTTTATAAGAGTAACAATTTTATCGTTAAAAAAGCACATAAAATCATTACTACTGAGTGCTATGGGAATAGAAGGCTCAATCGAGCTGTGGCTCTCTGTCAGCCTGGCTACAGTGCTGAAAAGAAATCTTGCATTATTCTTATTCTCATCTATTAATGAAGAGTAGTAAGCTGCTCTCACTTTACGCAGTGCTTTCTTATATTCATTGAGAGTAATATGCCAAATTAAACGAGATTCTTCAAGTTTAGTGGAACGCCATATCCTTTCAAGTTGCCTCGACTTTTGCTTTATTTTGCGGGTTTGGGCATTATGCCATGGAGCTAATCTATGTTGTTTTATTTTCTTCTTTTTCAAAGGAGCAACAGAGTCTAATTTTATTCGCAGCGCATCTGTAGCACTATCAACAACATGATCAATTTGGGGTGGTGTACATTTTGTATATGTTTCCTCCCTTACATGCAGACATGCTATCGAGTTAAATATTGGTGGAATCTCTTCCTTAAATTTGGCTATAGCACTAACAGATAGGTTTCTGCTGCAGGAGCTTTTGACTAATGCTTTGTAGTCTAGTAACAATACTTCAAAAGTTACTAAGAAATGGTCGGATAAAGCAGGATTATGCGGTTCGACTAATAGTTGCTCAATTTCAATACCATAAGTCAGAACAAGGTCGAGAGTGTGATTATAGCAGTGGGTTGGTTTATTTACACTCTGACAGAAACCAACAGAATCTAATATAGAGTTAAATGCAACAGTAAGGCTATTTTTATCATCGTCAACATGAATATTAAAGTCACCTACGATAATTACTTTATCTGTTTTAAGAACCAAAGTTGATAAAAACTCAGAGAATTCTGATAAGAATTCTGAATAAGGACCTGGTGCACGGTACACTGTAACAAATAAGATTGGCTGCAAAGTTTTCCAGGTCGGATGCGTAAGACTAAAAACGAGACTTTCAAAGGAGGTATAATTTAATTTTGGTTTAGTATTGATAAGTAAACTTGAGTCAAAGATTGCTGCAACTCCACCTCCTCGGCCCACGCCTCGGGCAATATGAGTATTGTATATTAAGTACTGTTCGTTAGTATTACTAGAGCGCCTTGCATTTTAATATTTCCATTTTTGTTAATACTTTTATTCCACTACATCTTATGGGTAAATGTATATATCTTTTTTCTACTTGACTACATATGTTTGAATGCTTGCATTACCTCCAAAAAATACCGCAACCAAGTTATTAAAATGAGCTCCACCTTTACCAGCTGCACTGTGTCCTAAGGTTCTTTTAAGTGTATTTTGATGCCAATACTTTTACTTCAGTAAGATTTTAAATGCAGGACTTAAACTGCACTTTGACAGTATTCCTATGAAGAATGAATTTTAAATAATAATACTAAATAAAAACATAATTATAATGGGTCTTCAGTTTAAATTCACAGAATGCCAACTCAGTTCCTAATTTGTTTGTATTTTATCCTATTTATTTAGTTTTTATTTTAAATCAAACATTCAAACATTACAATCATACAAATGACCAGTAATACATATACCTAATCATACAGATACATTGAAAAATGTATATCATAATAAGTGATGGGATAAATACGATTTATTAAATATAAGTAACTTTTAAAATGCCGGGGGTTAACATAAATAATAAAAGTAATAGTATTAAACTGAGCACCGTCTCAGTTAGCTCTCTTTGCTAAAGTTACTGCCTTAATATATAGCTTAATGTATTACTTGAAAGCATGAAAGTGAGGTCTTGAGGTGTGTTTTTATACCTCGGGACTGTGGCAAACAGTATTTCGATCTTTCTGTCTGTACAAACATATTTTGAGATTGACAATAAAGTTGACTTTGACTTTGACTCAAACAAATTTACATTTTAAAATGTAAGGAGAAAGGGATCCAAATTAAACTTTGCAAAAGTCTTTTGAAAAAAAGATTGAGTTGAACCTAGATTTTAACAGAAAAAGTTGATAAGATAAAGATTTGTAAAAATATTGATACAAATATATAAATAAACCGCAGTTGCCCTTGGGAGTTAGACAATGTGGCTTATATGTATTTACCTTTTATTAACATAAAGAAAATCATTCAAGACACTTTTCCCATTATTTGACCTATTTATTTTTAAAGTTTTAATTAATCTAAACTGTATTTGCATCATTCAATGTTGTTGACTGAAAATAGGTGCCTTAAAGATTTGTAAATGACTACATTTTATGGATTCGCTTCATCATTGGGAAGATATCGCGAGACCTCCGAATAAACACGAACGGGTGAAGGAGACAACACGGAAACTCCCGAACAATCTCCACTGTGTGTCGCCCTTATAAAACATCCATGGGTGTCGCCCCCCCCCTCCTCCTTTTTCATCATGACTGCTGTGTCTACTCTCTCAAGTAACTCTCAGATTGGACACTGACTCAAATTCTACCTTTTCAGTGTTGTGAACATCAACTCCCGTTCTCCACCTTCCTCTGCTCTCATTCAGTGGGATAACATTCACCAATCACTCCCCCCCCCCCAAAAAAAAAAGTTAATATATTTGTTTAATAAATTGACTTAAACCTTAATTTGTTAACAGTAGAAGTTTACATTTACTACAAAGATATACAAAAAAAAGAATTGAAGAGGTATAGATAAAGCTTTCCGTAAAGATGTGCCTTACATATTTATGTACTATCTATGGATGCGCTTCATCATTGGGAAGATATCGCGAGACTTACGAAGAAACACGAAGGGGCGAAGGAGACAGCACGGAAACTCCCGAACGATCTCCACTTTGTGTCGCCCCCTCCCTCCCCTCCCTTTTCATCATGGCTGCTGTGTCTACTCTCTCAAGTAACGCTCAGATTGGACACTGACTCGATTTCTACCTTTTCAGTGTCTCTTTAACTTTTGGTGTATACATCAACTGTCGCTTGGATGCTAATCCCGTTCTCCACCTTCCCCTGCTCTCATTCAGTGGGATAACCTTCACCAATCACTCCCTCCACTGGGCCTTTTTTTATCCCCAAAAACAACCAGCCAGCAATAACAGCTTTCAGTACAATGGTGTGACTCAGTGGTTCTCCCCTTGATGAACAATGTGTGAAAACTGCGCCGAGCTGGTGGAGGTTTTAAATGAAAGTAAGTGAGAGAAATCATTTTTATTATTTACACCAGACGATGCTGAGCTAGCTGCTTGCTGTTAGCATCGCTGTCCACTGGAGCTTGCTGTTAGCATGCTGGCTAGCTAAATATAACTTTGTGTGTTTTCGTGTTTATAACTCGGCTTTACATGCAGACTGTGCATCCACAAGACAAGTGGAAGGAATTGAAATATCTCTTCTTGTTCTGCACTCGATGACAGTTGTGTCTTAGTGTCAGACTGTCTCGGTTTCGATATGAATGCCATTTTTCCCCCTTACCAAATAGGCAGTTTTGGGGCCTGTCTGTCAAACACTCAGAAACTCACACTAAGCTGAGCTGCCCAAAAATTGACTCAAAATTACATCACCTCGATGTTTTTTTTTACGTGACATTACAGCCATGACTTATAATACTTCAGCACAGTTGAACACAGTGCACATGAGTGTGTTTTTAATCATGCTAAATGCTGCTACATTTATGCTTGCACGTTTTTGGAAGTTAGCAGAGTTAGCATAGTTTAGCTAAAGCGAGTAAGCCTGACTTTGTTTGATGTGTTTGTCAGGTCAGTCTGCTAGCTGTCCACTCCATTGTTTCACAGATGCTTCACAATAATTCAAAAACGCCGTGCTAACTTTCCATACACACACACACTTTGTTAATATTCCTAACACGAACATGTTGTGTTGAATTTCACGAGTGTTTTTTTGGCGAGTCTCTGAATTATTAATCTAAGCTAACGGCAGAAAAAGCTAGCCCAGAAAATTAATGGCTGCAACGAGGCGCATATTTTTGGCACATCGTTAATCCTTGGTTGTGTATGTTTTTCAGGCCGATGTCTTGTGCACATCAGCTTCACTTCATTGCTGGTTTTGGTGGTTAAATTGATTTAGCAACGAAGCCCCCTCATAAACACGGTCAACTAAAGCATGCCAATGTAAATACAAGGTTGTCTTTATAGCTACAAGTTAGCCGTTAGTCCAGGCGTGCTAACCGGGCCTTGCTGCACTTTCAGGGGTCTGTGCAAGATCTGGAACAAAAGCTTTTTTCTGTCATAGCACTATTTGAAAATCTGTTACTGTGCAGCGATTGACGGTTTATTTGTCGTTTTCCTGCATGTGTGTGTGTGTGTGTGTGTGTGTGTGTGTGTGTGTGTGTGTGTGTGTGTGTGTGTGTGTGTGTGTGTGTGTGTGTGTGTGTGTGTGTGTGTGTGTGTGTGTGTGTGTGTGTGTGTGTGTGTGTGTGTGTGTGGCCTATTGTGTATCATGTGAAAAGCTCCTCCTGCAGCCTCCACTTTCATGCACCTGACTGTAGCATGGGCTGACTAATGCAATACCCCCAATACTATCCAGCAAATGTATTTAAGACAAGCAATCGAAATTAGCATTTAGGGACTGAGTGTACACACACACACATCTACTTGAGATAATTAATTGTTGGCCACCTGTTATTGTAAAGGAATTGAATCCTTATTGTACAGTTAATGGTTAAAATCGAGTCGACACCTAACATAAAAGACACCTATGCTCCTTGTTAAACATGTATTTGTATACCCATTGTTATTATTTTTGCTGCTATCACATCCTCCTATTGTTTAAGACTTTTTATACGAGTTTATAAGTCCAGGGATTTTGCAACAAGAGTAAAAATACATGATATGGTTCTTCTGACATGCCTTAAACCTGTGTTTGACCTTTATAGCCCCTCTAGCTACAAGTTAGCAATGAATCCAGTCATGCTAACCAGGCCTTGCTGCACTTTCAGGGGTCTGTGCAGGACTGGGAACAAAAGTAGCATGGGCTCACTAATGCAATCACCAAATGATACTCTCCATTATATCCTGCACATTAGTGTATAGAACAAAACTAATGGAGGGAACGAGTGGTGGCCACCTGTTATGGTAATGGGATTGAATCCTTATTGTACAGCTATTGGTTAAAAGTCTGTGGACACCCAACATGTTAGACACCTGTGCTACTAGATTATAGACATATCGTCTTAAAGCTATTGGATATTATTTTGCTACTATTACAGACTCCTATCTTTGAATACTTTTGACCTAAGAAGTCCTGGGATTTTGCTCTTATTCTGCAAGAATAGCCTAAAAAACGATTTAAGGTCATTCATTTTCCTTTCTTTATGGAGAGGGTTGGTCACCAAAGTCGGCAGACATGTGGGTCTGAATATGTTATCCCTGATGTCGGCCATTGATGTTAGCTGCAGTTGTTCTAGTTCATCCCACAGGTGTTAGATGGGGTTGAAATCGGAGCTTTGTGCAGGACAGCCCTTTCACAGAAATCTAGGAAAACTATTGATTTTGGAGCTGCTTTCTAGTGTATTGTCAAAAGGAAAGAGACCTTTGACACCAAGCTAGAAAACACTATTGTCTTAAATATAACTGTGTGCTGTCGTATTAGGATTGATCTGGTATTGGATGTTTGGCTGCCATATGACCTGTCACTTAGCTGTTAGTGTGAATACCGGTTCATTCACTGCTTGTGTTTTTGTGAAATGTGGGCAATACAACACAATATAGGGACCAGAGGACTGTTCTCTAATATGGTGTATATTTTTTCCAAACCTCACATCGTGTTGTCCAGTTAATGTTTATCACAGAGGATGTGTTGCTTGGTGATAGAAGGTCATTACATTTTCACCTGTATTCACCTGCATGCCACAGGTCATTGTGTGGACGAAATGCAGGTTGTCTTGGCGACTGAATTGCTTTGTATCCTGAAGTCAGACAACACAGTTTTCACATTTCAGCATTAGAGTTTAGAATTCATTTAACCGTACAATACCTTACCTGATATGTAATACCAAACAATATTTATTTCAGTAGAGAAATGTAAACATCATAATATAAATTTAGAAACTTTTTGATCAAGAGTAAAATACAATCTTACCCTTTTTGTCATGACACCTTTTAGATACTCAGTGTTTTGGATACACTTCGTATGTGTTTTGGTTCAATATCAAGCCCTACCTTTAACATAAAAGCAATATATGTATTGTAAACGGATACATGAACGAATATGTCGTGCTCTTGTGTTGTAAGAAGTTTGAGGTGCACTTTGCTGACACAGTTCCCTTTGAACTCAAGTAACAAGACAGACAATCTTATGTGTCTTTTCACATCAAATATAGTTTAGAAACTGGTCAAAATGTGTTTAAAAATCATGAACATTTGATTGAAATGAGAGAAAATGTTCAAATGCATTTAAAGCTCCAATTCAGTACTCGGCGGCAGCTTTGAAACTTAAGTACAAAAAGAGATTGGCTTATTATCACCAAGTCCTAGAAGCATCATCATGGAAGTGTTTCCTTGTACGATGTGAGGGTCTGAGGACAGAGGGTGTCGTATTGTCATATTCTGTACACACTGTGAAGTCCGCTGAGACAGATGTAACATTTGTGATATTGGGCTGTATGAATAAACATTGATTGATTGATGATGATAGTTATGTAAATGTCAACAGATTGAAGTATGAGTGAGTTTTTTGTGTGGAACTCTTGTGTTTTCAGACTCTCGTGTTTGAGGATCCGATGTGATAAAGGTTAACGTTTTCTCTGTGCTGACACTGAACAAACTGTTTCACCTCACTGCACTAAAGAGATTTAGTTTACAACAACTTTCAGCATTTAGAAAGCTTGGTCCAACACTTGTTGAGTATTCTGTGCTTTGTTTTTAAAATCTGTGAACCTGTTGGGCTTTACAGCTTCTCTCATACTAGCTGGTGATTTGGGGATTGTTTTTTGGGGGGGGGGTTAGCAGTGGGGGGCTGTCAGCTGTGACAGCTCTGTCTACAAGACTGGCAGCTCCATGTGTTGGGTGTGCAGGCGACCTCTGACCTCCGATTTGCTGCCGCAGCATGTGTGTTTTGTAAGAGACAGAAGCCTCTTTTACAGCCTGACTCAGGGCCGGGACACACACTCTAAAACAAATGCAAGGATTTGCTTGTTTCCTGTTCTCTGTGTGTGGATTGAATATCTGGGGAGTGTTTGTAAGACAAGACAAAAAAGGAAAAGATGTATCATTGGGAAAATCATAATTCTTTTGCGACTGAATTCAATTAAAACGATTTAATTTTTTTAAATGTTAAATGAGCGGTTATGTTATCGCTGTCGACCGTGAGAAGCTGATTATCGGTAATCTGTATTTATAGAAAAACTAAATCCATACCATGCACCCCTAGCAGAGAGCATTATTCACACAGAATTGATTGTGAATCAGACGAGAGATTCTGATTAACCTTTTCATGAAGTTGAATTTATTTTGCAGCAGCAGACACACCTGACCTACTTGTGTCGACCAGACATTTTATTTTACGTAGCATCCTGCAGAATGACATCGGCATGTCTTATTATATAGATTGTTGCATTAAAAAAGCATTTCCATACACACTTAACGTTACTTAATCTTCACCATTTTTGTTAATAATTGGTACCTGATGATCAAGACTGATATGATCATTGTCCAACGAGTGTCCCCATTAGTCTGGTGAGGTAATTTATGAAAATTGAAAAGAAATATAGGTTTCGGACAAGAAAGAGAAAACCCAAAAAAGGATAATAGGGTCACTTTAATTCGACAAAATGTATTTTGAAAGATGTGCGTCTTTCAAGGTTATTTCAAATAAGATAATACATTCGGCTTCTTAGCCTATAAGCGTGAAATGTTGACAATAGTTCATCAGTGTCTTTTTTGTATTGATGGGAAGATGCTAGTTTTGTCTTGATGGAATCTAAAAGTGAGTTTTTAAATGTGTCTGACAGGATATTAATGTTGCTGTGAGAGTTTTGTTTCGTCTGCACAGATGAAGTGTGGAGTTTATAGCAAAACAACCTTGAGATTTTAAATGTTGCCAGTTTTGAATGATTTTTAATAGTTTGTTTTACCTCGCATATTGACTGGCTAATGTGCCATTGTATTTGTGTTATACAGCTGTATTTGTCTGCCTGTCATGGCTGTGTTTTATCTGTTGTAAGGATTTTAATCTCAATGAGTCTTTTACCTGGTTAAATAAAGGACATATTGAGATGCCAACACGTCTGTATAGGCACCGCTCATGTTATGTAGATTGCATTTTGGTTGATGTCCTCGCTGTTGATTGGCTTGCGTTGCCGTCAGTCTGACAATAGCGTTGTTCTTATACTGAAAGGGTTAAAATGTTCCCTTCTCAATGCTCCTCAGAGGTGGGTTGTTGTGCCAGAGATCCCTAATCCAGTAAATCTAATTACAAAATCCAGTTGCTGTGGAAATATTACAAAGCCCTTTATCTCTGCTGTTCCCCTTAAAGTGGGAAACACAGAAGAGCAGAGTTGCCTCTATCAAAGAGCATCCCTTTCCACATATTTAGAGCAACACATTTCATCTGAACTGTACTTATGGTGTCCCAGCTGCAGCGTCCATGTTGAAACGCCCCCAGTCTGGCTGAGCGTTGCAGTCACAGTGCAGGTGTCCTCCCCCTCTTTATATCCACTCTGAGATGCAGCCATTAACTGGATGTAATGCTGGCACCTGTGTGCGTGTTCCCAGACAACATCATCTTTAAAGGCTGCAGGAAAACGGCCAAATCTCCCGGCCAATTTCCCAGAGAGTGGAAGTCAGCTTCTGTTCTGCGGCCTCAGAGGAGCTTCTGTTCACAGGTGGAGCTGAAAGGGTTCCGTTTCAGTGACGAGGAACGTTGAATGAACGGTTGAGATGGCTGATGGAGTTTTATTGTTGCAGTTTTTGGTGTCCTTGGCTCTAATTGAGGTCAGCGATTCAGCGGAGACACCTGATTCCTCTAAAGTGGGCGTGACTGATGTGGACCTTTTGTAGAGGAATACAATAAGAGGAACTTTAGACTGAAGCCAATCTGATTAAGGATTATCGGATGGGCAAGATTTGAGAATAAACATGTGATAATAATTATTCTACTCGTTTCAGTATATGTAACAATATCAAGCAAATCATGGAAACCAATTGGACATACTACTTGAAGTTGTGTCCTTTTTGATTCATCCAGACATTGTTTGTTGTTCTTCTGTTATTAAACTAATCTCAATACATCTCAAATGAAAGAAACGGGTTACTTGGAAGAAGATAAATTAGGTTTGAATTCGATCTAACGTATGATGTATCCAGCTGTTCCTTGACAGATATTTCTCTCTCCTCAGTATCGGATGCAGACGGCAGTGAAGGAGGCTTCCAGCTAAAGAAGGAACATGCCCTGCGAGTGTTGGGCTACATCAGCTCCTGGACACAGAGGTCAGTGACATCTCAGACAACGCAAAGTCCACTTCTCCATGTCTCTTCTACATCAACATGTGTCCCCTCTTCTTCATGTCTCTTATACATCAACATGTGTCCCCTCTTCTTCATGTCTCTTATACATCAACATGTGTCCCCTCTTCTTCATGTCTCTTCTACATCAACATGTGTCCCCTCTTCTTCATGTCTCTTCTACATCAACATGTGTCCCCTCTTCTTCATGTCTCTTCTACATCAACATGTGTCCCCTCTTCTTCATGTCTCTTCTACATCAACATGTGTCCCCTCTTCTTCATGTCTCTTATACATCAACATGTGTCCCCTCTTCTTCATGTCTCTTATACATCAACATGTGTCTCCTCTTCTTCATGTCTCTTCTACATCAACATGTGTCCCCTCTTCTTCATGTCTCTTCTACATCAACATGTGTCCCCTCTTCTTCATGTCTCTTCTACATCAACATGTGTCCCCTCTTCTTCATGTCTCTTCTACATCAACATGTGTCCCCTCTTCTTCATGTCTCTTCTACATCAACATGTGTCCCCTCTTCTTGTCTCTTCTACATCAACGTGTGTCCCCTCTTCTTCATGCCTCTTCTACATCACCATGTGTCCCCTCTTCTTCATGTCTCTTCTACATCAACATGTGTCCCCTCTACATCAACATGTGTCCCCTCTTCTTCATGTCTCTTCTACATCAACATGTGTCCCCTCTTCTTCATGTCTCTTCTACATCAACATGTGTCCCCTCTTCTTCATGTCTCTTCTACATCAACATGTGTCCCCACTTCTTCATGTCTCTTCTACATCAACATGTGTCCCCTCTTCTTCATGTCTCTTCTACATCAACATGTGTCCCCTCTTCTTCATGTCTCTTCTACATCAACATGTGTCCCCTCTTCTTCATGTCTCTTCTACATCAACATGTGTCCCCTCTTCTTCATGTCTCTTCTACATCAACATGTGTCCCCTCTTCTTCATGTCTCTTCTACATCAACATGTGTCCCCTCTTCTTCATGTCTCTTCTACATCAACATGTGTCCCCTCTTCTTCATGTCTCTTCTACATCAACATGTGTCCCCTCTTCTTCATGTCTCCTCTACATCAACATGTGTCCCCTCTGTGGAAAGAGACTCTGAAAGTTTCAGGAACTAAGATTCTCTCTCTTTTTGTCCTGATCCATTTCTATAAAAACCTGTCTGAAAATGAGCTGATCAGATTTTGGCCACTTTATGATGTCATAACGATGTTTTGTCTTGTGTAACCATTAGCAACCAAGGTAACCCCCCCCCCCCCTTATCACCTGAATCTCCTCCTAGAGCACCATTGAGTTCTTTGTAACCAAATGTCTCTCAGAGGGGCGTGGGGAGGGGCTCCTTATTTTCATCTAAAGTAACAGACAGAGAATCAGCACTTTGGAAACAGGGCTGAAACAGAGGGGATTATGGGTAATGCTGCAATGATCTGGTTGGTGTTTCAGCCAATCAGAGACATGTTTTGTATATATCTGAGACCTATAAAAAAGTAATGAAAACAGTATAATAGGGGACCTTTTTTAAAGGTGCATATAAAACCCAAAACAACCAAAACAGGGTGCAGCTATAAGTTACAGTAACGTTCAGTGAGATCCTGAAGGGACTGGCCTCAGACTAAAGCTCTGTGTCATGTTTAACGCCTCCCGTGTCTCTGTGTTGTGTCTTCAGACAATGCCTCTGTTGCTTCAAGGAGTACAAGCACCTGGAGGTGTTCAACCAGCTGGTGTACGCCCTCATCAACCTGGTCATCGCTCAGATCAGCAGCCTGAGAGACCGCCTCTGCTGCGTCCAGGATCAAACACATAAAGGAGGCCTGTGTGGGGCGGAGGGGGGGTCTGAATGGAGCGAGGCTGCACCCGGACCCCTCCCTCAGCCCTCCTCACCGGGTGAAGATGAACCTGTGAACGTGGAGAGAGACTCTGCAGAAGAAGACGCCGAAACATCTGACCAGAATCAGAATAAGATCCAGGGGCCCAGCCAGCCGAGTGAAGCCCAGATGGAAGCACTGGGGCCTGGGGAGAGTGGCAGTGGTGCTGGGGGAGCTGATGGAGCTGATGGAGCTGGAGGAGCTGGAGGAGGAGCTGGAGGAGGAGCTGAAGGAGGAGCTGATGGAGGAGCTGATGGAGGAGCTGATGGAGGAGCTGGAGGCAGCAGCAGCAGCAGCAGTGATATCCAGGATCCATTCAGCTCCTGGAGCACAGAGGAGAGGGAGAAACTGCTGCTGTGTGCCGCCAAGATCTTCCAAATCCAGTTCCCCCTCTACACCGCCTACAAACACAACACACACCCCACTATAGAGGTGAGGAGGAGTCCCTATCACACACACACACACACACACACACACACACACCACTATAGAGGTGAGGAGGAGTCTCTATCACGCACACGCACGCATGCATACACGCACACACACACACACACACACACACACACACACACACACACACACACACACACACACACACACACACACACACACACACACACACACACACACACACACACACACACACACACACACACACACACACAAAGACACAGACCCCACTATAGAGGTGAGGAGGAGTCCCTATCACACACACACACATACACATACACTCACACTCACAGACAGACACAGACCCCACTATAGAGGTGAGGAGGAGTCCCTATCACACACACACACACACACACACACACACACCCCACTACGCCTGCAAGGTACAGCCTGACAAGTGCTGACACAGATATGAACTGAATTGTATACATTTAGGATAAACCCCTTGAGAAGAACCATCTCCTTTTCAAAAGGGGTCCGGCAAGACAGTAACAAGAACATCAAAATCACATCACAATACAACCACAGACAAGATGCATAGTAAACTTTTCTGATGACTGTGACTGGATAATAATAGTAATTCATAAACCTCATGAACAGAACTGCGCTTTAAACGAATGAACCTTCTTGAGGATAACTCATATCTTTGATCTCACTGTCTCTGTTTCTTTCCTTCAGGACATATCTGCTCATGAAAGCAACATCCTGGGCTCCTTCTGCGACATGAACGTAAGATATTTAAGTGTATTGTTACACCCTAAACACTTTCAATCAACCGGCACCTACAGCAGGAAAAGACCCCTCAAAATACCCCCTCTGCTATAAAAAACAGACTTCCTTTGTCATTTGATTTGAAACTCCCAACGCCTTGATCACTATAGGCTGCTTCTGAAACCATTGTCTGCGTAACGCTTAAAGGGGGAATCCGTCCTATTGTTTGGGTGGTTATTTTTAGACCGCTGCGCTTCATCCAGAGCAGGGGGAGTACCAGTGATGATGAACAACTAGATGCCCTGGTGCATGCTGGGAGACGCTTTAAGAGACATTAGGGTTCCCAAACGGTGTCACATGACCGGCTGAGAAGACTTGGGGTTTATTGGGACTTTTGCTCCTTTCACACTTAGTTTTGATTTCTGTGAGGTCACCATGCTAGGGGGATTTATTACAGCAGGTTTGTACAGGCGTAAGGGCAGATTAACAGGACACAGGAATAAAGTGCTTCATCATCGGCTTTCCACAGTGAAGGGAAATACCTTTAATGTTAGTAACACCGGTTTTAACTGAGTCACTTCCTGTCATTTGTTTTAAGAAATATCTGAAAGTCATCCCGACTCAGCAGCAGTTTGTGGACAGGGAGACAAGATCATATCTCGAAACAATATTTGACATTTTGCGTTAAATAAATTCAAAATAATAACTGTATATTCCAACTTAAAACAGCTGCATGTCAACGTCATTTTTGACATTTTTATAAAATACTCTATTGGGAGTTTTCCAATAAATACACTCAAAATGTAGGTGAGGTCACAATGAATTGTCCAAAGTCTCCCCTGGATAAACTCTGATGGTAACGGTGCAGTAACACAGAGTATAGTGGTTTGTAGTAGGGCTGCTCGATTATGGCAAAAATCATAATCTCGATTATTTGGGCCAATAATTGATATCACGATTATTAAAAACGATTATCCATTTACTTGTGAAAAATGTGAACAGTATGTTTTTAACAGTTGATTACCCTGAACTTTAAGTATAATTCAACTGAAAAACCACAAAAAAAAAAAAAAAAAAAAAAATCGTTTTATTTCGATTATGTTGTTTTCATAATCGTTGCTAGCCAAAATCGTAATTGCGATTAAAATACGATTAATTGAGCAGCCCTAGTTTGTAGTATGGTTTGTTTACTTTCTAAATAACTTATCATTAGAATCCAGTATCATTTGTGTTCATTTAAGTATCATTTAAGTTCAATATCTTCCTTAATGCATCATTTTGATCTCAATGTTAGACAAAATAAAAACAAATTACATTTAAAAAAACTGTTACTAAGAAAAGTAACGTGATTACATAATGTGTTAGTTAATATTGTGCTATACTAGACAATAAGTTACTGTTGCTATGCATGTTCCTGTCCGGGTACTTTTTCTAACTTTCTAACTGACACATTTATTTCGTTAGCCGTTGATGTTTCTTCTTGGGCTTTGGATAAATACTATTTAAATACTTCGGGCACGCTGGAAAGTAGGAAAAGTGGCTTCCATAAGAGCAGAAAATAATAAATAAATAAATAATAAATAATCCGATTTAAACATTAACAAGAGACACAACCGTTGAGTTTCTCTTACTACAACCTCCTATACTCAAAACTTCACAGACCCGCCGCGCCCAGCTGAAGATGCAATAATCAGTAATATTTTGCGACATATCTCACGGTATATTTTTACACCACAGACTCAAACTTTAGTATTTTCTGCTGTAGTTAATATTGTCTCCTGACCTCCGAGGGTATCTCAGATCTGACCTCAGACACATGATCCCCAGCGGCTCACTCTCCAAATATAAACGTTTTGTTTCGTGAGGTTTCACGTTGCTGCGATCGCTTCGTTGTTAGCGGCCATCTGGATTCATTTTATCCCGTGGAATCAGATTTCTTTTGTTTATTAATATTACTGTACTAAATGGCTCCAGATGGGATGTTCTCTAACAAGGGGAGCAGCTTCACAATAAAACAACGACAGAGCCTGACATGTTTCTGTCCATCAGTTACTGTGCATCGAAAGCTTCATTTGATTTGGGTGTGGACCAACGTCAAATCAGCAGTGGAGGAAAAATACCCAAATCTTTTACTTAAAGGTCCCATGTCATGCTTTTCCGGTTATTACCCGTCCCCTTGTGTGTTATGAAGGTTTTTATGCATGTAAATGGTGTGCAGTCAAAACCCTCAAAGTACACCCTGTAGAGAGTAAAACTCTAACACAGAAAATACCTCCCCAAAACGCCTCGTTGGAGATACATCACTGCCCATTTGATTCTTCCGGGTACGCATGATGTCATCCGTACCTGGAACGAAATGGACCAATCCGTGGAGCCGTTACGTTACGTCCGCGGAGCCGTTACGTTAAGCCCCCGCTGATTGGTCCAAATTGACCAATCCACGGACTTCCTCACAAACTCAGTGCAGGCAGCTCTGCTGATTTCTCCTCCCTGGCTGCAGGCTGATAACAGACAGTTGGGATCGCGGCGAAATTCTCTCTGCAGACCCATTCTCACAGCGTTTATCAACCTTTTTCTTACTCAATATCAAGCCACACTTATTGTTTTTACTTCGGCTGTGAGTTTGTGTGTGCTCAGGATGAGTTTGGCTGTGTTTCGCTGTGTATCGCTAAACAAGGAAATCACACGTCCACGGAGCTCAGCGCGATTCATAACGTCCCGGCTGGTCCCGACCAATCGGAGCACACTGGGCTCACAGGGAGGGGGGGGGGCAAGAGCTGCAACGAGCCGTTTAGTGGAGAGAGTGAATACACATACTTTACAGAGATGCTGTGTGAGACCAATGTGAGTTTGGAAAATTGCACAGTATAATTCTATTCTAGTAGACCTCAACAATGGAATTATGATCAGTGGAAATGGCCATGACATGGGACCTTTAACATCAAAATGACCCATTTCAGAATATAGTTTATATGATATATTTTGTAATATACTGTATATATTAGTGCATTCATTGTTTTAAGGCTTTAATTGACCTGAGGGTAAATTACAGGATGTATAAAGACTTCTGACATATCATGATGTATTCATTGATAATATCTTCTATTCTTAATCTGAATTGAATAAATGTAATGGTAAAAAAAAGTATTTCACGGATATTTAGATCGTAGAAAATGGAAATATTCAAGTTAAGAACCTCAAAATTGTACTTGAGTACAGTAAGTGAGGAAAGTAGTTAATTACTTATTATCAATATAACGGTTTGCTATCCCACAAATAGACCTATAAATAAAAATCTATGAACAAAAGCTATACCATAAAATGCCTTATGGTAAAAATAAGTATATGTCTAGCAGTTAATGACTCCAAAATAATTACTACAGTTTGACCCACGGAGGCAGAAAGCCTGATGTCACAGTTTGAGATGAATGCAGTGTTTTGAGTACAGTTGTGTGTTTATAAAAGTATTGTCCTCATTTCCTGCCTCTGCTTGTTTTGCCAAACGGATGCCCACTTTATTACAGAGCCTCATCATAACCCCCACAGTTATGGGCTTTCAGTCTTTCCTCCTGATGCTGCTCTTTGTTCTCTGAGATTAAGAGATCAGGATCAGTTCAATAACAATGTTTAGGAAAGGAATGCATTCCTCCAAGTGTGTTTTAACGAGCTCATGTGGGTACTGCAGTTTGTAAATGAGGCGTAGGGGTTTTCTACTGGGAGAACACGGAGCCGTTTCTTGGATATGGTTTCCTGCAGATGAAGTCCATGTCCGTCGGAGAGCAGTAACGTGTCTCTGGATAATCTGCCTTACCTTCCCCTCGTAATAAAGCTTTCATTAAACTCACGGGATGTATCATTTCAGAACAGGCTGTATGAAAAAGGAGCATGACCAGCAAAAAACATTCCAGTTTTCACTTGTTTTACTGTCCATAACAACAGACAAACAACATCAAACTAATTCCTGTATTTATACTTGCTTTCAATCAAGGCAAAACAAGTTCATGATATATTGTTTAGTGCACTAACATTTGCTCGACTGTCCATATGTCATTGCCTTTTGCTCACAGTTGTTGTCGACATGATATTATATTCACATCACGTATAATTGACTGCCTAAAGCAGACTAAGTGTTGAGACATCTAAATAAAGAAAACCCTTCCAGCACTATAATTAAGGCTCATCATGTTTTCTACTGCTTGTGTATGTAGACACTTTTTACAGGCCAAAAATACGACTGTAATACACAACATACAACCAATACTTGTATTTCTACTTTATACTACAACAGTCTATTGCCGTGTGGAAATTCAGTCAAAAAAAGGTAATGATTTATTGTTTTAAGAACACCAAAATAAACATGACTACACCACCATTACCCAACACTCCCCTCTGTTTGATCCAGAAATGCAGCAGCTCTCGTAACAAATCGTATACAATCATTTGGCAGTAGAGTTCAGAATTGTTGTTGACATGATTTTCAATTCAACTCTAAAGTCCTGCAAGCTTTTAGAACGAGCGTTGAAACGTCTAAACATAGAAACACCAAGCCAGCACTATAATTAAGGCTCTTTCTCCCCTTTACTTTTCTACTGCTTACATATCTAACTACCATCTTACACTGATTTGACAGACCAAAAGTAACTATACACAACATTTAACAACAGTAGTTTTTATATTAATACAATTTCAACTATCACATGTAGAGCAGAGATTCAATCAAGTCAAAACAAGTTTAATATGAAGTACACCAAAATAAGAAAGTACACTTTCCAACACACTTAACTTGTTGAATCCAGAAGTGCAGCAGCTCTTATAACGCAGCACATAATGCATTTTACACTGGAGTTCAGAGTGGATGTTGACATGATTTTAAATAAATTTATAAACAAGTGTTGTAACATCGAAACATAGAAAAGCATGCCACCACGATAATTATCATGATGTTAGGTTTTCTTACGCTTTCAACACCAAGATGGTTAAAGGAGAAGGCCATTTCAAACTACTACTTTTGTGTTTCCTGCTGCAAAAACACTTAACATTTGACTGTAAGCACGACTCAGCAAGTTCACCTTCTGGAAAGTAAAGTGGAAAACTCTTAAGAGAAAAGCTTGAGTAATGCGTCAGGCCTTTCTGGGATGTATCTGACGATGTCTCTCTCTCTCTTTGTTGACAGGACGTGGAGGTTCCTCTGCACCTGCTGCGCTACGTCTGTCTGTTCTGTGGGAAGCACGGCCTCTCGCTGATGAAGGAGTGCTTTGAGTCGGGGACCCCGGAGAGTCTCCCCTTCCCCATCGCACACGCCTTCATCACCATCGTCTCCAACGTGAGTACACACACACACACACACACACACACACACACACACACACACACACACACACACACACACACACACACACACACACAAACTTTATTGTCAATCTTTCAGTGTGTGTGTACAGACAGAGAGATCGAAATACCGTTTCCCACAATCCCAAATACAAATATAAATACAAATATAAATACAAATATGTATACAAATTAGGGCTGCACGATTTTGGGAAAAAATCTAATTGCGATTTTTCTGACAAATATTGCGATTCGAATTGCGATATTTGTTTTTAAGCGACCCAACGGAAGTTGATTGTAAAATGCGGCCATAACTCCGGCTAGGAAGGTCGTATCGTATGCTCCCGTCTCTAGCACCCCCGCAGCCCGAGCTACGAGTGAAAAAACTAAACTTACATGAAACTTCCGTTGGGTTGCTTTAAAGTCAAGCTTCAGTTTAAGATTCACCCTGTAATAGAAACATGTGAGCAAACCATCCTGACTCAGATGGTTTGATTCACCAAACCATCTAGGAAAGCTCCATTGGAAGACATTTGGAA
Source organism: Pogonophryne albipinna (assembly GCA_028583405.1). Classification (NCBI taxonomy): domain Eukaryota; kingdom Metazoa; phylum Chordata; class Actinopteri; order Perciformes; family Artedidraconidae; genus Pogonophryne; species Pogonophryne albipinna. Next base: position 37,746 of record JAPTMU010000425.1, on the reverse strand, counting down.
AATGTTGTTCATTTGTGTGTATGAATTATATGTTTTTGTTTTTGTTTGATTTTAGTAGAATAAAAAAAAGGAAAAAGAAAGGGCAGACACTTTCAAAAATACTTGGCAGGTGATTGGATCAATCTGTCTATCACCTTCTATCATGGGCCAATTCTGATTGATTAACAATGGCTGGTACATGTGGAGCACAGCCCTTCTGATTGGTGTGGACACACAAGAAAAAAAAAATTGTAAAAAAAAAAGAAGTTAAAAAAAATTGCAGGCTTTGCGATTTGATAATCGCATCATTTCAAATCGCGATTTTGATTTAAAATCGATTAATCGTTCAGCCCTAATACAAATATGTATATCCTATATATACACAATCAACAGACACATTTATACATATGCACACATCTAAAAAAAAGGATTTGAAGTAGCACGTTAAAGTCAATAACTCTTAACTAAATGAAAGATTGAGATAAGATTTAATAAGGAATGTTTTTGCAAATGTATTAAGAACACAGTTTGAAATATAATGCACTCTGATATCAGTTATGAAATAAATTCTCCTTTAATGAAAGGTATTATTACTTCGCTTTTTTGTTGTGATGTGTTACTTATTATTAGGTCCTGATTGTATGTTCTGTTGAACAGTATTGCAGTGTACTGACAAGTGTTTCCTATATTTAACCTACCCTCATTGATGTTCATTATTTGTATTCTGCTGTCAGTTAACCGAGATGTTCCCTATAAACTAGGAACAGAGATACCAGTGATTATAAAGACTCCCACTGCAGTCTGATATGTTTTCATGTGAGTTTGATGTTAAATACTCTTTGTGTTTGCTCACAGATCCGAATATGGTTGCACATTCCTGCGGTCATGCAGCACATCATACCGTTCCGCACCTATGTAATACGGTGAGTTGAAATGTCCAAAAGCTGTAATTCTATATAGGGCTGCTCGATTATGGCAAAAATCATAATCTCGATTATTTGGGTCAATAATTGTAATTACTGGTTATCCATCCATCCATCCATCTTCTCCCGCTTATCCGTGGTCGGGTCGCGGGGGTAGCAGTTCCAGCAGAGAGCCCCACACTTTCTTTTCCCTGGCCACATCAACCAGCTCTGACTGGGGGATCCCAAGGCGCTCCCAGGCCAGCGAAGAGATATAATCCCTCCACCTGGTCCTAGGTCTACCCCTTGGTCTCTTCCCAGCTGGACGTGATTGGAACACCTCCCTAGGGAGGCGCCCAGGTGGCATCCTAACTAGGTGCCCGAACCACCTCAACTGGCTCCTTTAGACGCAAAGGAGGAGCGGTTCAACTCCGAGTCCCTCCCGGATGACAAAACTTCTCACCTTATCCCTAAGGGAGACACCAGCAACCCTGCGGAGAAAACCCATCTCGGCCGCTTGTATCCGCGAATTGCGATTATTAAATGCGATTATTCATTGACTTTGAAAACATCCATTTATTGGAGAAAATGTTGAACAGTATGTTTTTAACATTTGATTACCCTGAACTTTAAGTATAATTCAACAAAAAAGAAGAAAATAAATAAAAATAATCGTTTTATTTCGATTACGTTGTTTTCGTAATCGTTGCAAGCCATAATCGTAATCGCGATTAAAATACGATTAATTGAGCAGCCCTAATTCTATATGTAAAAAGGAGAACCTATAGAATAACATGCATTTATTAAATGTGCACATTTGAACATGCAAACACAGAACAATCAGCCAGACTTAAAGAACAAGTAATCCACAATAAAAAGCAAAATCAAATTCCCCTCAACGCAGCCAATTCAATTTAACAAATAAATGTGTGGGTGCTAGACAATTCTCCCATGCGCCAGCCTGCACACAGACGTGCAATGACCTGCTTGTTTTTGTTGGTAAAATACTTTAAAAGTCAATTCAGCAGACTCTAAAGTAAGGGTTCCTTCCATTCGGCCGTTTGTGATAGAAATACATAGAAAAAAGACCAACATTGCCCAGTTTAACTCAGAGCTTCTGCTGCAGACTCCCCGATACGTCTATGACTGAGGAGCTGCCATTTTGTTGCACACCTTTCTTCACAAAGCAGGAAATGTAGCGGTAGATTTGTGGTGGATTTTATTGATTCAAATCTGAACAAATCGAGATATAATTGCCAGATCTTAATCAGTAATATTCCTAAAACCTGTATTATTCTGTACTGTCAAATGTAAAAAACACACTTGTTGCATCTTTTGAAATGCTTAAGGAGACCCTGACATTTAGGGTGTGTCTCTGCATGGACGCTTTCTGACATTTGAAGTGAGTAAGCCAAACGAGGTTCCATTTTTTACGGAGATCTTTCCTTCTGTCTCATTCTCAGTCTCTCTCTCTCCGTCTTTCCATCGCTCTCTGTCTCTTCTCTCTCTCTCTCTCTCTCTCTCTCTCTCCCCCTCTCTCTCTTTCAGCCTCTCTCCTCTCCGTCTCTCTCGCCCTCTCTGTCTCTCTCTGTCTCTCCCCCTCTCTCTCTTTCCGCCTCTCTCCTCTCCGTCTCTCTCTCTCCGTCTCTCCATCTCTCTCTGTCTCTATCTCTGTCTCTATCTCTCTCTCTCTCTCTCTCTCTCTCTCTTTTTCCACCTCTCTCCTCTCCGTCTCTCTCGCTCTCTCTCTCTCGCCCTCTCTCCTCTCTCTTTCTCGCGCTCTCTCTCTGTCTCTCTCGTGCTCTCTCTCTGTCTCTCTCTCTCCTCTCTGTCTCTCTCTGTCTCTCTCTCTCCTCTCTGTCTCTCTCTGTCACTCTCTGTCTCTTCTCTCTCTCTCTCTCTCTCTCTCTCTCTTTTTCCACCTCTCTCCTCTCCGTCTCTCTCGCTCTCTCTCTCGCCCTCTCTCCTCTCTCTCTCGCCCTCTCTCCTCTCTCTCTCGCGCTCTCTCTCTGTCTCTCTCGTGCTCTCTCTCTGTCTCTCTCTCTCCTCTCTGTCTCTCTCGCGCTCTCTCGCGCTCTCTCTCTATCTCCTCTCTCTCCTCTCTCTCTCTTTCCGCCCCTCTGTCTCTCTCGCGCTCTCTCTCTCTCTCCTCTCTGTCTCTCCTCTCTCTCTTTCTCTCTCTCCCCCCCTCTTTCTCTCTCTCTCTCACTCACCTCTCGCTCATTCGTGCTTCTCTCCTCCCAACACCAAAGTGCCACTCACGTGTTGCTAGGAAGAGTTTCCGTCGCCATGGCAACAGTTGCCAGGCCTAGAGTGAACCTCTCTTCACATGACCCCCGAGAGGAAGACGGGTCATGTGACGCTCTCCTGTCTCACTCAGCTCTGACGCACAGCGGGCGGATAAAAAGAAAAAAAATGATTACTGCCAAAAAGAATAATAATTTAAAGGGACAATGATTTTATTATAGCTTCCTTTTTACCCCAAAATGTGACATTCTTACATTGCGTCTGATTTAGCTGAAGCTTTTATCCAAACTTATGAGTGCAATAAAAAGTCCCACAGCAAGAATCCTGCAAGTAAATTAGATTTAAATAAGAATCAGAAGAGCCTTTATTCGTCCCACAGTGGAGACATTTACAGCGTTTCAGTAAATGTACGGATAACAGGAAAAAGGAACAAATAATAGATTTGCATATTAAGTTAAAATGTTGAGTGTGTGCGAGAGAAACTCCCTTTGGAGGGAACACAGGGATTTTAGCAGACCATTTACATGCATACAAAACGCATTACAGGGAAGGGAAACCTGCAGGAGCATAAGGCCTATAGTAGGGCTGTATCCGAATATTCGTTCGTTGGAGTACTATTCGGGTTTCAATTTCGTTATTCAGATATTCGTTTTGTTTGTTTTTTCCCCGTTTTTTTTTCGAATTGATTGAAATATCCAATATCAACATAAGAGCTTGTGCCTTTTCGGGGGGTGCTAACACTTAACCATAAACGTTATCTTTTACTTTCTCCTTCTTTATATGTAGATATTACTTTTCTCCGTTAATCTCCGTCACGTTGTTTCCATAGCAACAACAACTTCCTGTCAACTGCGCTACTCTCCTTCAAAATAAAAGCATGTCCATAAATAGGAAGCCAAGCCAAATTACACTTAAGACATATACAACGGCAACGAAAGTAACGAACACAATGCGATATCCTTTTCAATTTCAAAGAACACAAATTGGGTTACATTAACAAATAACTATAAAACAACAATACTGTAGAATAACTAAATGAATGTCGTGAATAAACCGAAATACACGTGTTGAAATACCCCGAAAAATGGTATTCGGGACAGCCCTAGCCTATAGCACAGTTTTTATCTACATTTCACTCAAACCATAATTCCCTGATTTTATGAAAGTATTCTGTGTGCAAAGATCAGACAACCACAGCTTCACTATCCCAGCTGCGAGTGGAGGCTGGATGAGTCAGCAACACTTGGTTGATCTAACCTGGGGTCGTGATTTAAAAAAATGAATCGCAAAGTTTCTGAAGTGCTTGATAAGTTGGAGTTGCTCATTGTTTTCTGCTCCTGTCTGCAGATATCTGTGTAAGCTGTCGGACCAGGAGCTGCGGCAGAGCGCGGCGCGCAACATGGCCGACCTGATGTGGAGCACGGTGAAGGAGCCGCTGGACAGCGCGCTGTGCTTCGACAAGGAGAGTCTAGACCTGGCCTTCAAATACTTCATGTCCCCGACGCTCACCATGAGGCTGGCCGGACTCAGCCAGATCACTGTGAGTCAAACACCAAATAACTCACTCATCGCTGCACAGTCTGTATTTAACATTTTGGTTTCAACTTTCTCTCAGTTTCCACTCATTTTTCTGCTTTTTCACTGCGAGTCAAACTCAACTCCTCTCACACACCACTGCTCAGTTTCTGTAGTAGTAATCAGCAGCGAACCGCTTCGACACGTGTATTTCGGTTTATTCACAGCATTCTTTTTGTTATTCTACAGTATTGTTGTTTTATAGTTATTTGTTAATGTAACCAAATTTGTGTTCTTTGAAATTAAAAAGGATATCGCATTGTGTTTGTTACTTTCGTTGCAGTTGTATATGTCTTAAGTGTAATTTGGCTTGGCTTTCTATTTTGTATGGACGTGCTTTTATTTTGAAGGAGAGTTAGCACAGTTGACAGGAAGTTGTTGTTGCTATGGAAACAACGTGATGGAGATTAATGGAGAAAAAGTAATATCTACATATAAAGACGGAGAAAGTAAAAGATAACGTTTATGGTTAAGTGTTGGCACCCCCCGAAGAGGCACAAGCTCTTGATATTGGAGATTTCAATAAATTCTAAAAAAACAACGAACAAAAAACGAATATCCGAATAACGAAATTGAAATCCGAATAGTACTCCAACGAATGGATATTCGGGTACAGCCCTACTTGGCTTAACCATTTTTATTTTCTACTTATGCTATTTTATTTCAATTTGAGATGTTTACATTTTGAATTGTATATTTCTAGTCTTTTAATTTCTCTAATGTGCAATGCCATGTATTTTTATGCTGCTGCAACGCAAACATTTCTCAAATTGGGATCAATAAAGTACTTCTAATCTTATGACAGTTTGAAATAATATTTGTTTTGCAAGAGTCTCGCACCCGTGAGAGCAAGACAATAAAAATGCTCTTCAAGTTTTGTACGGGTAGATTGTTTTTAGAATTATTTTTGGAGAAATGACTCTAGAAACCCGGAAATGAGTCAGCTTTTTGGCACTTCCTGATTCCTTTGTCTTGAAGTCAATATGTTTTTTCACAAGCTTTTGAAATTTGAACATTTTGTTCCACGACACAAAATATGTGAGGAAATACCCCACTGGTGAATGTTTGAAGCTTGTGTGTTGCTAACAAGTGTCTAAATGAAACGGCTAAACGTCATCACGACCAACCGCCTTTAGCTTAGCGGTGGTGAAGTCATGTGACCGTTATGTAGTTCCTTTGTAGGTTGCTTTTTACTTCTAGCAGTTGCATTTATGCTTTAAAAATCATAAAAGTGGTGAGGCGGTGGCGCAGTGGTTTAGTGCGCTGGTATCAGGGGTGCATAGGTTCAAACCCCACTGCAGTCGGTATGTCGTTGTGTCCCTGAGACACTTCACCCCAAATTGCTCCTGTTGGGATTGCCCACAGTATTGAGTATGTAAGTCGCTTTGGATAAAAGCGTCTAACAAGTAACAGTGTAATGCTATTACCCTGCGTAACAAAACGTGTTAGGTATCATAAACGTTTGTTTTTTAATGCAACAATAGAACATGCTAGTTTTTGTAGAGGGAACCAGTGCAATGCACATTTTACCACCAGATAACAATTATTCAACTCACAAAGGCTGGTTCTTGATTGGATTATGTTAATGTAATGAAAGACTCTTCTACTGCCTTTATTTCCTAATAAACGGGTAATTACTCCAGAGAGCCAGTTTAACAACTTTCTTTTCATCTGAAGGTGTTGTTACGGCACTGATGGGAAATACACTTGTGCAAACGATGTGTTAATTATTTCACTCATCATGGATCATGTGTGTCGGTTTCCTTCAGAACCAACTCCACACCTTCAACGACGTCTGCAACAACGAGTCGCTGGTGTCCGACACAGAAACGTGAGTTAAAATGTTTAAAAACTAGCTGTAATCTTTAAAAATTACAGCATCCAGTGTCCCGGTTGTGAATAACATATTACAAATTAATACAGTTCGATGAATACATAATTATTATTATTTCACCTGTCATCGTAATGCACCTTTTAAACCAAGTTACAAATGCTTTCACATCAAAGCAGTGCTCATGTAATATACACAGAGAATGAAACACAAAAACAGCAACCAAACACAGAAGGTAAAACATACACGCAGTAATAAAACATGGATAAAATCACATGAAAGCAGTTCTTAAAAAGTGAGTTTTTGAAAGTAATTAATACATTACATTACATTTAGCTGACGCTTTTATCCAAAGCGACTTACAATAAGTGCGTTCGACCAACAAGATACAACTTGAAGAAAACAGAATCATATAAGTAAATCAGGTTTCATAGAGCTAAAACATTTCAAGTGCTACTCAACTGGCTTTAGATAAGCCAGCCCTTTGTTAGTATATAAGTGCTCTGTTAGCAGTTCTTAATAAGAGCAGAAACATGGCGCTCTTCATGTTGAGCTCTGTCTAACCTGTGTTTCTTCACTGAATGTCTGTCCTTTCTCTCAGGTCGATAGCAAAGGAACTCGCAGACTGGCTGATCCACAACAACGTGGTGGAGCACATATTCGGACCAAATTTGCACATAGAGGTGAGTCGATCCCATCCAGTAACATGCACTGAGAGGAAATGTGAACATACGTTGCTTTTTGAACTAAATCCAAGTTAAATTGTGTTAAAAAGCACTGGAATTAAACTGTTTTCCCGACTTAAATGCAACTAACAGTTTCCATATTGGTGGACTTTTTTATTTTCATCCAAGCACAGCCAGTTTAATTTTTTTATTTGCATTTTAAGAAATTATTCACAAAGCATACGTAACAAAATAAATCCATCTAGGTACATAGATTAATAACAGTTGACAAATCTGAAATGAAATAATAATAATAATAATAATAATAATACAAATACAAGAATGGACACATTATTAATACTCAGGTATACATTAATTATCTTCATTATTGTGTTCTATACTTGACCCATTTTTCCCACCTTTCCTCAAAGATATACATTTGGTTTCTAATCATCATAGTTTTCTCCATTACATAGATTTCATTTACTCGGTTATTCCATTGTGAGTTTACTACGTTATTATCTTTTAGCCAAATAGAGAGGTGCAGTGACGAGTCCTAAAACCCGGAAGTGAGTCAGCATTTTACCACTTCCTGTTCCCTCGTCGGGTTTTTTGAACTAGTTTTTGGAAAAATATCTGAAATAAGGTCTGTGGTTGAGACGAGACACATTGAAGAGACGGATCACGTTTTGTTCTACGACATTAAATCCATCAGCTGTGACCCCACTGGTGATTTCTGAAGAGTTGACGTGTCTGAAAAACGATGGTTGTTAACAAGTGGATGAATAGGACTACAGAAGTTGTGGAGGTCGTTGTACGTCATTAAACCGAACACGTAAACACTCTAAGTTTGTTTGCCCTGTTCTGCTTGAAAGCAAGTTCCTGCCTCCTGCAAACTGTTCAAACAGACACTTCAACTTGTACCATTTAGAGTCTGTATGTTTGAATATGGATCTTAAGTCGGCGTGACGTTGAAGTCGTGCTGCCCTGCTGTAGTTCCTTTATAGCATAACGTTAGCATTTTGCTTCTTGCGACTAGATTTATTATTAGAAAATTATAAAAGTAGGGTAGACATGTGGAGATTATCCGGCTGAACAAAACGTGCATTTATCAATCAATCAATCGATCAATCAATGTTTATTTATATAGCCCAATATCACAAATGTTACATTTGTCTCAGTGGACTTCACAGTGTGTACAAAATATCAGTATGACAATACGACACCCTCTGTCCTTAGACCCTCACATCGTACAAGGAAACACTTCCGGAGAAAACCCACAGTTTAAAGGGAAAATGGGAGAAACCTCAGGGAGAGCAACAGAGGAGGGATCCCTCTCCCAGGACGGACAGACGTGCAATAGATGCCGTGTGTAAATTCAAAAGATAATACATTTACAACATAGGTAGTCCAAATGTTTGGAAATGCATGTGTGTATAATAGGAAGATGAATCCACGAGGATATCCATCCAGGACCTATGATCCAGGACCACAGCAACGACTCAAGATCCAGGGCTCACGATGCAGGACACAGGACCGCAGGATCATCCAGGACTCCGGATCCCAGCGTATATAGACACCAAAAAGAAAGACATTTGGGGAAGCTGGGTTAATCGGAACATGAGAGCAGAGGTTCTCAATTGTTTTTCAGCCAAGGACCCCTTACAAGATAGAGAATACACCAAGGACCCCCTCATTCTGATTTGTGATTTTGGGCTATATAAATAAAAATTGACTTGATTTGACATGTATGTCCCTTGGAATAATCTGACGTAGCCTATTTTTTACACTTCTATAGTCTTAGTTATGTGATAGAACAACACAAGAGAAATGTATTAGAAAGATATTAGATATGTATTAAAAATATTTGCACCATCTCAACACAGAATACCCATAAAACAATCAATCAATTAGCTGCAAGTAACACTGTACCTAAACAAAATATCAAAGGGAAATCAAGAGAAAAGTGAGCATTTGAAGTGCATTTCAGAACACACACACACACACACACACACACACACACACACACACATGCACACGCGCACACACGTTTCACTCTTAGTTAAATGATTTATAAAAGTCTAATCACAAAATAAATGCAGGCTATAAACAATTGAACACATGCCTGCATTAGGCGCATTCACACCGCAGTACTTTTCCCACAAAGGTTCATGAGAACTTAGTTCATGAGAACTCTTTAGTTCTCATGAACTAAGTACAGATCACGTTCACACCGGAATAAGTCCCTCGGGGTGGATTAGGCAAATGAAGCCGCTGACGTCACTTCTTCTTCTTCTGCTTTGGGTTTACTGGCAGGCCGCAAACAACTTCACGGCGTATACTGCCGCCCAAAGTCCCCGGCCGGAAGTCCCCGGAGTTGGGGACTGGCTTCAGTAGAAGCTGCTGGGACTCCCAGCAGCTTCTACTGAAGCCTTCCGAGTAAATCGCCAGAACGCCGACACCTCCTCATCTCCACAGCTCCCATGTTTTATTTTGTGTTGCCATAAGTTAGTCTCTCTGCGTTTCTGCGCTGGGCTAATGCTAATGCTAATAATGCTAATGCGAGGATAATAAAATGGCAGCTTCACAAAAACCTTTTGGGAGTTTTACGGGGCGTGGTTTGCAATCCGCCCAGCCAATCAGAAATATAGCTCTTAAGTTGCGATCGGGTGTTACAAAAGTGTCCAGAACAGCGTGTGCAAGCCACTGAATGTATGGAAACTGAGGTAGAAACGTTGGTCCAAAACTCGGCAGATACATTTTCAGACAGAGAAGCGGCGAACAGACAACGCCAGCGTCCTCTCTCTCCAAAAGTGTTGCGTCACAAAAAAAAAAAAAAAAAAATCTAATGAATCTGAAAACTTTTCACGGACCCCCTGGCAGAGTGCCACGGACCCCCAGGGGGTCCCGGATCCCACTTTGAGAACCACTGCATGAGAGTACACAGGTATAGACAGAGAGAAGGAAGAAGTAAGATGTCCCTCGACAAACTAAGCCTATATCAGCAAAACATTTATCAAACAGGTTCGTTTCCACAGACCTTATTTCGAGGTATTTTCCTAATTCCTTTGGAGAAATCTCGTTGCTTTTTTGTCGAGGGAACCCATGCAGCTTACTTCAGGGTAAAAACGTCATCCCTGCACCGCTCTATCCTTGTAATTTGTTTGATGGTCGCTATTGTAATGACAAGAAATAGGTAGGAATCTTTCTAACTGTATATATGTGTGTGTGTGTGTGTGTGTGTGTGTGTGTGTGTGTGTGTGTTCTCCAGATCATTAAACAGTGCCAGGTGATCTTGAACTTCCTGGCTGCAGAGGGTCGTCTCAGCACGCAGCATGTTGACTGCATCTGGGCTGCAGCTCAGGTGAGACACATTTACACCTGACTGAACGCAGCTTTATTACAACACATAAAGCTACTCTGTGGCACACAATATATGAGCCTTCAGTGTTTATCACTAGGGTCATTAAGGCGAAAAGCCACAGATGAAAACGGTAATAGCTTCCTGCACTCAACATCCACAAATATTAAAACAAAATACTTGTTTGGGATGTCGAGTGCAGCCGCCAGGAAAGCAATCACAAAGAATTGGCTCAAACCAAACAGCCCATCTATAGATGATTGGTACGATATCATTTACGAAATCTTTGTAATGGAAAGAATAACCTTCTCTTTGAGGCTCCAGGAACTTAGATTTGAGGACATTTGGGAGAAATGGAAAGTGTATATTACCCCGATACGCCCTTCTTTTGTCTAACTGTTTGAATATTTTATTTAAGGATCTATTCTGTCAATGTTTTATATTGTAAAGAAAACACCCCATATTATTGTGTGCTTATTGTTGTTGTCAAGAAAAAGAAAGAAAGACGGACCACTCTGTACAACTATTTAACTACATACACTGAACAAAAATATAAACGCAACACTTTTGTTTTTGCTCCCATTTTTCATGAGATGAACTCAAAGATCTAAAACATTTTCTATATACACAAAATAACCATTTCTCTCAAATATTGTTCACAAATCTGAAAAAATCTGTGAGAGTGAGCACTTCTCCTTTGCCGAGATAATCCATCCCACCTCACAGGTGTGGCATATCAAGATGCTGATTAGACAGCATGATTATTGCACACACAGGTGTGCCTTAGGCTAGCCACAATAAAAGGCCACTCTGAAACGTGCAGTTTTGCTTTATTGGGGGGGTCTGGGGGGGTCCGAAAACCAGGCAGTATCTGGTGTGAGGGGTAGGGGTAGGGGTAGGGGTAGGGGTAGGGTAATGTGAATCGAGTGGCCCATGGTGGTGGTGGGGTTATGGTATGGGCAGGCGTATGTTATGGACGACGAACACAGGCCACTCGATTCACAACATTACCCTAACCCTACCCCTACCCCTACCCCTACCCCTCACACCAGATACTGACTGGTTTTCGGACCCCCCCCAGACCCCCCCAATAAAGCAAAACTGCACGTTTCAGAGTGGCCTTTTATTGTGGCCAGCCTAAGGCACACCTGTGCAATAATCATGCTGTCTAATCAGCATCTTGATATGCCACACCTGTGAGGTGGGATGGATTATCTCGGCAAAGGAGAAGTGCTCACTCTCACAGATTTTTTCAGATTTGTGAACAATATTTGAGAGAAATGGTTATTTTGTGTTTATAGAAAATGTTTTAGATCTTTGAGTTCATCTCAAGAAAAATGGGAGCAAAAACAAAAGTGTTGCGTTTATATTTTTGTTCAGTGTATGTATATGTACACTGAAGTTGAAATGTGATCCAAATCAAAAAAAAGAAAACGTAAAAAAAGAAAACGTAAAAAAAGAAAACGGTAATAGTGGCTGGAGTTGTCTTTTTAACAACTTTTGTAGATATTGCAGGTTTGAACGTTTTTGTGTTTTTGAGTTTGAAAAGCAGATGCAGTTATATGTCCACTTAATATTAAAAACGTGTATTCATGCCGTATCTTTTTGGTATTTATTATAATGTAGAGACAGATTTGTTGAGCTCTCCTTTAGAATACAAACGTTTTTTGTACTACTGTACAAATGGGCAATTGGAACAAGGTTGATTATTGTCGAATATATAACATTTAAAACATAATAATCTATTCACATTTTCTTTAAGTTGTATTCTGCTTAAATAGTTGTTGTATACATGCAGTAGGAAAACATCATTCTACCAGTTAATGAGGATAAACCAAATATGAAATGACCAGATACAACTGAATTATTCATAAAATGTGTTTATATGTTTGATTCTGGTATAATTGATGATTTGTACACTAGTAGAAAAACATATAGGGATAATACAATATGACTGATTGTGCTTTTGGTTTTGGTTTGTTAGCTGAAACACTGTAGCCGCTACATCCACGACCTTTTCCCCTCGCTCATCAAAAACCTGGATCCTGTTCCCCTCCGCCACGTCCTCAACCTGGTGTCAGGCCTGCACCCCAGCGCACACACCGAGCAGGTACACACACACACACACGCTCACACACACACACTCACACACACACACACACACTCACTCACTCACTCACTCACTCACTCACTCACTCACTCACTCACTCACTCACAGACACGCACGCACACACACACACTCACTCACTCACTCACTCACTCACTCACTCACAGACACGCACGCACACACACGCACACACACGCTCACACACGCTCACTCACTCTCACTCACTCACTCACTCACTCACTCACTCACTCACTCACTCTCTCACACACTCACTCACTCACTCACTCACTCACACACACACACTCACACACACACACACTCACTCACTCACTCACTCACTCACTCACTCACTCACTCACTCACTCACTCACTCACAGACACGCACGCACACACACGCACACACACGCTCACACACGCTCACACACGCTCACTCACTCTCACTCACTCACTCACTCACTCACTCACTCACTCACTCTCTCACACACACACACACACACACACTCTAAACTATTCATTTGTTTGTAATATTTAATGGCTAAACATTTATTTTCTTGCTGTTTTATATACACTGATCTGGTCATTATTTAGTGTCATTGTTTCTGTTAATTTGAGCAGTTGTTTAAGCTTTTAATTTGAAGGCAGCTTCCATCACCAGGTGATGTAGGTATTTATTGTAGACAGGTGAAGCACCGGGAAAGGAATAGGTTTTTTCACCAGGGAAAGAGAAGACGTAAAGCCGTTGTTCTTTGTATGTTTTCTAGTGGAATCCTAAGAAAGATAAACAAACGTATTTCCTGGACAAAGGACTTTATCCGGCGTAAGAATTTCTACCTGGTGCCTAAGCGAAAGATATCACGTTTTAAAACGACCCAAAACCAGACTGTTGTTTTTTTATTTGTTGATCATGTGTTATAATTGATGGTACGTCTCCCTCCCTCCTCAGACGCTGTACCTGGCCTCCATGCTCATCAAGGCTCTGTGGAACAACGCGCTGGCAGCCAAGGCTCAGCTCTCCAAGCAGAGCTCCTTCGCCTCCCTGCTCAACACTAACCTGCCCATGGGCAACAAGAAAGGTCAGTCTGGATTCATGCACAGCTGCAAGTTAAAACCCATAAGGACCCAACGTGACACGGGTGTCACATGAACTTTAAATGTTCTGGAAAGTTCCTTATTAGCTTTAGCCATTATTTTATCTCATGAAGTCCCTAAGTGACACACCCTGAACAGTCTGGGGGGGTCCTGGTCCAGGTCATGTGATTTAGTGTTCCCATAACAACATGTCCAAGATGTCCATGTGCCAGACTAACACTTGTGACCGAACTAGCAACATTTCAAAAGCTTTTTGTTGTTGTTGCTAAAGGTAAGATTCAAGCCCTTTTTAAGAATTAAAATGCTTACATAACATGTCCTTTATTATATTTAACCTGTTGTAGAAACATTTCTTGATCAAATTGATATGAAACAAATGAGAAAACATCGCTGTGACACTGATGTCACATCGGGACTTTAACCCTTAACTTTCACAGTAAACCCGGAGTTACATATACAATTAGAAATATGATTATGATCTGCTCAGTTAATTTAGCTGATTCAATTATATTTAGTTAATTTATTCTGCAATTCAAAGAATGTTCAAACAAAAAAATCATCCTCATTAAAGGTGGGGTAGGTAAGTTTCAGAAACCGGCTCGAGTGCACTAAAATTTGAAAGTACACAGCCGAAAAGAATCCGCCCCTTCCTTCAGACTTCCTTACAGAGCACCTCCTCCAACACACATGAACGCGCACATGACTTCAGCAGACTGGTGAAAGTGGCCGCCTGTTGCTGGCGAGTCATTGAAGTACTGCTGCAATGCACGCCCAATGACGGCACGCCCAATGAGGGCACGAGATGCATTTGTGCGTGCACGAGATGGAAGGCTGACAGACAGGGCGGCAATCCAATCCGTTTAGCCGGGCTTTTTACAGTACTACGGCTTCCACAGATGAATTTTTTTTATGGATTTTTTGTCAAAGCACTTCAGATATTCATTGCTATCGGGATGTTAAGAGCATTCCATGGAATATAACAAGAAGTGTATCTCGAGCCGGTTTCTCAAACTTACCTACCCCACCTTTAATGAAGTTATATATAAGAGTTATTTTACCATTAAAGCCCAATGTGACATATAAATCACATTTCAGATATTTGACACTAGGGGGGGTTACTTGTCAGAAATGTGTTCTAGGTGGTCCATTTAGTCTAAATGATGTTCCCCTTAATTTTCCCAAAAGTAGAAATGGGTCCGGGTTCTTATGGGTTAAAACTGATTCCTCCAAAATGCAAGAAAACATTTCTCGCCACAATGTCCTGGAAGACCTGGACTGATTAGCATTGGAATCTAGTGTCTCTTTACACTCTTGAAGAAGTACTCTGATATTATGAGTACCATTTCTGATTTCCCTCTCCCCCAGGAAGTTCTCAGTCTCACTCTTCTTCTGTGGTTTCAGGTTCGCCGGCTGCCAGTCCAGACAGCAGTGACAACAGCGACACGCAGCACAGCGGCGGCAGCGACATGGAGATGGACGACCAGATGATGAGCGGCAGCAAGAGAGGCCAGCAGAGGCTCTCTGACACTGAGGTGCGGAGACACATTTTAAACACCTCTTCAGATGTGTTATTATCACCAGCTAACGTTGTGCAGAGTTAACAAATAGACTCTTTAATAATAATAATAATACATTTTATTTCTATAGCACTTTTCTTGAACCCAAAGACGCTTTACATTTGGGAGGGTAGACAAACAAAACAAAGACAAAGCCAAAAAGAAACAAAACAAAACAGAAAAGCAGCCAGGAGGAAATTGATTGAGAGAGGGGGGGGAGGCTTATGGATACAGAGTTGAAGAGGTGGGTTTTGAGGCGGGACTGGAACAGGGTGAGGGACTCAGTCTCACGGAGGTCTTGGGGGAGGGAGTTCCAGAGCTTCGGGGCTGCCACAGAGAAGGCTCTGTCCCCGAAGCTCCGGAGTTTGGCCTCGGGGATGGAAAGCAAACCGGCTGAGGGTTTCCGCTGGGATCTTTTCTTGCCGGTCAAATGTCCGGATGAATTTATTTTACCGGACAAATGTGAAACTTACCGGTCATGTTTCAATAACAATAATAAGAATAAGAGTTGTGTAGCAGAGTTTCCGTCAGCAGGTAATTACCGGACTATGAGCGGATATGCTGATGTTTGAAACACAGTTAATGGGCTCATTTTTATATTGCTTCAGTTTATAATCGTAACAGATCGAAAAGTTCAGATTCATTTTTCAATAAATGATTCCACAAACATCATTATTACATTCAAGCAAACGACTTGTAGATGGAGTACATTATTCAAAAGCTTACATTAACTTTGAATAATAACACGGGAGAAACGGATCCTCTCTCTCCCTCTCCCTCCATCTCTCTCTCTCTCTCTCTCCCTCTCTCCATCTCTCCCTCTCTCTCTCCATCTCTCCATCTCTCTCTCTCTCCCTCTCCCTCCATCTCTCTCTCTCTCTCCCTCTCTCTCCATCTCTCCTCTCTCTCTCTCCCTCTCTCCATCTCTCCCTCTCTCTCCCTCTCTCTCTCTCTCTCCATCTCTCCCTCTCTCTCTCTCTCTCCATCTCTCCCCCTCTCTCTCCTTCTCCTCTCTCTCTCTCTCTCCCTCTCTCTCTCCATCTCTCCCTCTCTCTCTCCATCTCTCCCTCTCTCTCTCCTTCTCCTCTCTCTCTCTCTCTCTCTCTCTCTCCTTCTCTCTCTCTCTCTCTCTCTCCATCTCTCTCTCCTTCTCTCTCTCTCCTTCTCCTCTCTCTCTCTCTCTCTCTCCCCATCTCTCCCTCTCTCTCCCTCTCTCTCTCCCTCTCTCTCTCCATCTCTCCTTCTCTCTCTCTCTCTCTCTCTCTCTCTCCATCTCTCTCTCCATCTCTCTCTCTCTCTCTCCCTCTCTCTCCATCTCTCTCTCTCTCTCTCTCCTTCTCCTCTCTCTCTCTCTCTCTCTCTCTCCATCTCTCCCTCTCCATCTCTCTCTCTCTCTCTCTCTCTCAAGTAACTCAACATGCAATTGATTTTGTGCTCACGTCTTCCAAATAATGAAAAAGAAACGTGATATTAATATAAAAGTAGCATAATAAAACACATTTCTGTCTCTGTTCCTCCCAGGAGTCGATGCAGGGCAGCTCTGACGAGACGGCCAACAGTGTGGAGGGCAGCAGCGGGCCGGGCAGCAGCAGCGGCCGCAGCGAAGCCTCCAGCAACGAGGCCGCCTCCTCCAGAGCCAGCCAATCAGCAGGGAGCCCCGGCAGCGAGATGCACTCTGACGACATGGCCGACAGCGAGGCCCTCAAAGAGGAGGAAGAGGAGGAGGAGGATGACGACGAGGAAGACGACGAGGACGACGACGATGATGACGACGACGACGACGAAGACGAGGGGAATCGGTCGGCTGCTGAAGGCGGGAATCATCAAAAAGAACAGAGGGAGCAGACTGAGTCCAGGAAGAGGAAGGCGGGGGAGGCTCTCGGTGAAGGCACGAGCCAGGGGGCGGGGCCTAGCGGTTCAGGAGGCGGGGCCAAATCTAAAAACCTCCCTTTCAACCCGGAAGCTTCTTCTGCTGCCGTCATGGCGTCTGCGTCTCTGGAGGGCCGGATGAGGATGCTGGACGCTTGTTCTGCGTCTGCGTCTGCTCGGCCCGATGTGACGGAGCCTCAGCAGCCGGAGATCGGACCCTCTCAGATGGTTCAGGGTCCTCAGGGTTCTCAGGAGCCTCCATGTCTGCCTCGGGGGCCCGGGGACTTCCTGGGGGACGCCATGGGCAACGAGATCTTCAACTGCCGGCGCTTTATTGGCCCCCAGCACCACCACCATCACCATCATCACCACCACCACCATGACGGGTGAGCACTTTAAAAAGAATAGATTAGATTATATTTAGTCATCACAAATGTGAAATTGTTTGTTACGGCAGCGTGTAAACGAGGCGTACACAAAATAAACGTACTACTTAAGGAACATTTTAA
This sequence comes from Pogonophryne albipinna, assembly GCA_028583405.1. Classification (NCBI taxonomy): domain Eukaryota; kingdom Metazoa; phylum Chordata; class Actinopteri; order Perciformes; family Artedidraconidae; genus Pogonophryne; species Pogonophryne albipinna. Next base: position 20,056 of record JAPTMU010000425.1, on the reverse strand, counting down.
CATATTACGTGTGCAAAGTAGTTGCAGTTTTAAAATGATCTAACCCTAACCCTACC
>JAPTMU010000425.1:0-15000 GCA_028583405.1 Pogonophryne albipinna | reverse complement strand
GCAGTGTGGTCCTTATATATGACAGGAAAGAGGTCCAGTATTTCACAGGAAAATCACATTTTAGGTTAAAAAAACAACTGGGTTTTAGATGGATAGATGGATAGAGAGATAGATAGATAGAGGGATGGATGGATGGATGGATAGAGAGATGGATAGATGGATAGATGGATGGATAGAGATAGATGGATAGAGATAGATAGAGATGGATGGATGGATAGATGGATGGATGGATAGAGAGATAGATGGATGGATAGATGGATAGATAGATAGATGGATAGATAGATAGAGATAGATAGATGGATAGAGATAGATAGAGATAGATAGATGGATAGAGATAGATAGAGATGGATGGATGGATAGAGAGATAGATGGATGGATAGATGGATAGATAGATAGATAGATAGATGGATGGATGGATAGATAGAGATAGATAGATGGATAGAGATAGATAGAGATAGATAGATGGATAGAGATAGATAGAGATGGATGGATGGATAGATGGATGGATGGATAGAGAGATAGATGGATGGATGGATAGAGAGATAGATGGATGGATAGATGGATAGATAGATAGATAGATAGATGGATAGATAGATAGATAGATAGATGGATGGATAGATAGAGATAGATAGAGATAGATAGAGATAGATAGATAGATGGATGGATAGAGATAGATATATAGTGCTACAAACATTGTTGTTCTCTTACTCTGCATTACTTTTTTGTGGATGTTCGGACCTCTTTTTTCTATGTACATACCACATGCTGGGAATCAAAGTAGCTTCAAGGGACGCAAATAAACCCTAACAATCACTCCTGACAATCGAGAAAGAGCGAACGGACAGATGAGATTTTCACACCAGTCTTTTTCCCTGATTGAGTATGTGTGTAATCCTGTGTGTGTGTGTGTGTTTCAGGGCTGAGTCTGGAGCAGGTGGACATCCTGTGGCACTGCCTGGTAGAAGACGCTGAATGTTACGACGACGCTCTGCACTGGTTTCTCAATCAGGTCCGCAGCAAGGACCAGCATGCAATGGGCATGGAGACCTACAAACATCTGTTCCTGGAGAAGGTAGGAGCTCAATGTCTCACAAACGCCACAAGATCGATGTTTTAAAATCTTCCACTGAGAATCATTTGAGCCTCTTTTGGTAAATGATGTAACAACTCTCTGGCTCTAGAATTAAATAATATACTATAGATCTAATATTATTCATAATTTTGCAAATGCATGACCGATTTATTTTCCCAAACTTTATTACAAACTGATTTTCCAAGCATGTATTTGATGGAAAGGTTTGGCAGCATTTCCAGAATATCCACCATTCTTTCTTTCATAACAATAATAATAATACATAAGATTTATATAGCACTTTTCCCAGTGCTCAAAGACGCTTGATATACAAACAGAACCGGGCAACAAAAACAAAAGTGCTGCAAAGACCAATGAGAGTCTCGTGAGTTCTGCGTTGCACATATCTGAATAATTAAAGCTGCAAATCACGTGTTGTAAATCCTTCTTCAATTTAAGTTAGTCCATGATCATGTTAGATGACAGAAGAAGAAGGACCTAATAATAAGAGGCTTCAGGTTATGGTGAACCTGGAGACCCTGTACCTGGCGGTGGTGGTGAAGTCGATAGGGACTTGGCTTGGCAACTGGAAGGTCACCAGTTCAAGTCCCGGAAAGACCAAGTGCTACCGAGGTGTCCCTGAGCAAGGCACCGTTCCCCACACTGCTCCCCGGGCGCTGTTCAAAATGGCAGCACACTGCTCCTAACACTAGGATGGGTCAAATGCAGAGAAACAATTTCCCCACGAGGGATTAATAAAAGTCCATCTTATCTTATTTGTACCCGTAGGTAGATTTTGTTTGCAGGGAAAAAGACAAGGGATCCATCCTGACACTAAAAACAAACAACAGACACATCTCTAATAAAAGGACTAGTAAAAAGTACACGCATTTTAAGAAGGAAAACAATAGTACAAACATGGACATTCAAAATCCATAATTAAATAAATAGGCATCTGTGTGACGCTCCTATGATGTGTTAATTTGTGCAATAGCTGCTGGGATAAAACAGTTTTTATACCGCTTCGTTCTACTCTTTGGGACGACTAACCCCCGGCCCGAAGGAAGAAGCTTGAATTAGGGTGGGAGTCATCATCTAAAATGGAGCTGGATAACCGCTGTAACTGCCTAAGGTACAGCCAGGGTCTCCAGGTTTAGCTGTAACTGCCTGAGGTACAGGGTCTCCAGGTTTAGCTTTTACATTACATTACATTGCATTTAGCTGACGCTTTTATCCAAAGCGACTTACAATAAGTGCGTTCGACCAACAAAATACAAACTTGAAGAAAACAGAATCATATAAGTACATCAGGTTTCATAGAGCAAAAACATTTCAAGTGCTACTCAACTGGCTTTAGATAAGCCAGTCCTTTATTAGTATATAAGTGCTTTGTTAGTAATTCTATCGCTCGAATTGGAGTCGAAAGAGATGAGTTTTCAGTCTGCGCCGGAAGGTGTGTAAGCTTTCTGCTGTCCTGATGTCAATGGGGAGCTCATTCCACCATTTTGGAGCCAGGATAGCAAACCCACGTGTTTTTGATGATGGGAACTTGGGTCCCCTTCGCAGCGAGGGTGCAGCGAGCTGTTTGGTTGATGCAGAGCGGAGTGCACGTGCTGGGGTGTACGGTTTAACCATGTCCTGGATGTAGGAAGGGCCAGATCCATTCGCAGCATGGTACGCAAGTACCATTGTGTTGAAGTGGATTCTAGCAGTTACCGGAAGCCAGTGAAGGGAGCGGAGGAGCGGCGTGGTGTGGGAGAATTTAGGAAGGTTGAAGACCAGACGAGCCGCTGCATTCTGGATGAGCTGCAGAGGTCGGATGGCACATGCAGGTAGACCAGCCAGGAGGGAGTTGCAGTAGTCTAGGCGTGAGGTGACGAGAGCCTGGACCAGAACCTGCGTCGCTTTCTGGGTCAGCTGGGGACGTATCCTCCTGATGTTGTAAAACGTGTATCTGCAGCAGCGGGTTGCAGCAGCGGGTTGCAGCAGCGATGTTTGCAGTGAATGACAGGTTGTTATCTAGGATCACACCCAGATTCCTTGCAGTGTGAGTCGGGGAAACAACAGAGGTGCCGATGTTGATTGTTAGGTCAAGAGTGGGACAATCTTTTCCCGGAAGGAGAAGAGGAGGGGACCAAGAACAGAGCCCTGAGGGACCCCTGTAGTTAATTGACAAGGGTCGGACTCCGACCCTCTCCAAGTTACCCTGTAGGTACGGTCTTTGAGGTATGAGGTGATGAGGGAAAGTGCAGAGCCTGAAACTCCAAGTTCTTGGAGAGTGCGAGGGTTTCTGCTCTTTAAAGTCAGGTTCCCAAACCATGACATTAGTGAAAGAGCCAGTCTGTTTTATAAGTTAAGCTCTGATGGAGGAGCTTTGTGTTGCTCTGTTTCTATTGTTGTGTTTATGTAACAGTGTTTGTGTTTGATTTAGGGACAGCCAGTGTTTAAAACGTACTTATAACTTTGACACTGAAACATGACAGTGGATCACCTAATAGCGCTTTAAATGCCACATGTACACACTGATAAGAAAACAGAGAGGCTACCAAGAATCAGAATCAAGGTTAGTGCCAGGTACGTTCACACATACAAGGAATTTGCTTTGGTATCTGGTGGTGCGAACATAAACAATCTAAACAAATCTGTTGCAAAGTAGGTAATACAACAACAACAACAAAATATATATAAATAAAGATAATACAAAATAAGTATTTTTAAGAAACAATTTAGCAATAAAAAAGGATGCTAAAGACAAGTATTTACACCACATTTAAATGTAACTATACATATAACCTTAAAAGCTAAAAAACAACAGTATACGGCAAACTACAGTGTATTATATTTTAAAGTGGAGGACTATTATATCAGGTTCGTGAACATAGTCATCATCTAAAACTAAGAGGAGGTCTGTTATATAAGTTTATGCTCTGCGAGAGTAGCTTTTTGTTGCTCCGTTTCTATTGTGTTATCTAACTGTGTGTGTGTGTGTGTGTGTGTGTGTGTGTGTGTGTGTGTGTGTGTGTGTGTGTGTGTGTGTGTGTGTGTGTGTGTGTGTGTGTGTGTGTGTGTGTGTGTGTGTGTGTGTGTGTGTGTGTGTGTGTGTGTGTGTGTGTGTGTGTGTGTGTGTGTGTGTGTGTGTGTGTGTGTGTGTGTGTGTGTGTGTGTGTGTGTGTGTGTGTGTGTGTGTGTGTGTGTGTGTGTGTGTGTGTGTGTGTGTGTGTGTGTGTGTGTGTGTGTGTGTGTCCAGATGCCCCAGCTGAAACCAGAGACCATCAGTATGACCGGCCTCAACCTCTTCCAGCACCTTTGTAACTTAGCGCGCCTCGCCACCAGCGCACTGGACAACGCCTCCAGCTGTGAGGTACACAAGCTCTACTTCATATTCAAAACAACGGAAATACAGAGCTGTTTACAATCTAAAGGCTCCAGAGCTAAGCTAACATGTTACAGTAACTCATGTTGCCTGAAGTTAAGTCACAAACACTGGACTCACAGATGTGTTTGTGTGTGTGTGTGTGTGTGCAGCTGTGTGGGATGGACCAGCTGTGGGGCATCGCTCTGAGAGCTCAGTCTGCAGATATCAGCCGCGCCGCCATCCAGTACATCAACTCCTACTACATCAACGGTGAGTTTAGTCCATCAGTAATACTCAGAGAACACACACAGTTCACAGCCTGTAATGCAAATACATACAGACTTCCATATCAAAGTTAATAGAAGCAGGAGGGCTGAAAATACAGAAAGATGATAGCCACCCTGTGAGTTATCCAATCATATCGCCTCTTGTCAAAGATCTCAAATATCACACGGATATAATTACAAACCTCATGATAAACAAGATACAAAGCATCACAAAAACAAAACAATAACACATTGTCTTAAGTTTGCCTGAAGAAACGTCAACACAATATCAAAAATGAAATGTCAATCAAGAATCTCATGTTGAAAGTTGTAAATGAATCGAGGAATTTCACATACATTAAACCAAAAAGTAAACTATTTGACACAAGCTCGCTTTTTATTAAGTCAAAGTCTTATAGTATTTACATTGTTACTCTACCTATTTGTCTATAAAGTGAAGATTTGTTTACCTACTTTTGATACAAGCTCTGATAGAATAACTGTCTGCTGTTGAAAAAACCCAATAAAGAAAGTTTGTGACGAAACGATTGCACTCCCGGTTTGATCCTGCGTTGTGTCTCTGTATGTCGTGTTGTTTGCATGATGACTCCCGCAGCGGGAAAGACGGGGCTGGAGAAGGAGCAGGAGTTCATCAGGAAGTGTATGGAGAGTCTCCTGCTGGCCTCAGCCAACCTGGAGAAGGACGCTCACTCCAGCCTGACGAGCATCGAGAGGGGGCTGCTGATGCTCAAAACTCACCTGGAGGCCTTCAGGCGCAGGTAGGCACAGCAGGGAGCCTCACAGCAGCAGGGAGCCTCACAGCAGCAGGGAGCCTCACAGCAGCAGGGAGCCTCACAGCAGCAGGGATCCTCACAGCAGCAGGGAGCCTCACAGCAGCAGGAAGGACATGAGTGACTGTATATAAACGTCTCAACCAGTGGTTCCCAACCGGTGTGCTGCCTACTACTTTCAGCCAAAACAAAAGATCATACTAGTCTGGTTATTGTTATTATATGATGGATTATATGTTTTTTAGGATGACTTATATTCGATTATTTGTTCTATAAAATGTTCTATTACACATTTGAAAACGAAGTTGCTGTGCCTTGGGGTCAAGACATTTTTCAGGGGTGCCTTGGTTAAAAAAAGGTGAGGAACCACGGGTCTAAACTACACTTTATCTAAACAACATTATCCTGTCCTCCTTCAGGTTTGCGTACCACCTGCGGCAGTGGCAGATCGAGGGCACGGGCATCAGCAGCCACCTGAAGGGTCTGAGCGACAAACAGTCCCTGCCTCTGAGGATCGTCTGTCAACCTGCAGGACTTCCTGACAAGGTGACACATCTACCCCTGCATTCAGGGACAGACACTGTGTACTTACTCTGAAACATTTCAGTGGATCTCCTTGGCTCTTTGGAGATGCTTCTATTTACAAAGTAACACGCTGATGAGAAACCACGGACGCTACGAAGAGGACTTTTGAAAATAGTAGAAGTATAATTTTTTTATTGCGTGTGATAGGGCAGCTCGATTACGGCAAAAATCATAATCATGATTATTTTGGTCAATAATTGATATCACGATTATTAAAAACGATTATTCATTAACTTTGAAAACTTTAAAACAAATAATAATTTCAACAGTATCTTTTTAACTGTTGATTACCCTGAACGTATAATTCAACTGAAAAACCAATACTAAATTAAATGATATATTTAAATAAATGATATCAAAAATAATAAATACCAATAAACAAGATCAACAAATATTTTGGAGCGCACTTTCCACAAGCTACTAAACATATATAAATATGATAAATACAAATAAATTACACTTAATTAGATCAAATATGTTGTAGTGCACTGTCACAACCAAGCAAAGCTAAATAATAGTTTTTTTTCGATCATGTTGTTTTTGTAATTGTGGCAGGCCAAAATCGTAATTGCGATTAAAATACGATTAATTGCACAGCCAGAGTGTGTGATTACAAACTTGCTTGGAAATAAACCTGATTCTGATCCTTAATACGTCCATGAACATAATCATCTGGAAATTATGAAATGCTATCATTGAAGTGCCCTTAAAGTCATTTTATATGAATGTATAATACTTCCAATTGTTTTCCATCTTCCAATGAGATCCAGAGATTGTATTTGTTTTATCATGAAGCTGATCTTGGTGCTAAATACATAATTATTTTAAAATGCACACAGCCTGTATTTAAAAACGTTGCTTAAAAATGACCTTTTGAGGAAGGCAAGGTGTAGATTTCAAACTATACTATAAACAGGTAGATATTTTCTCTTGTGAGCGGTTTCCCCTCAGAGGTAAACGGTGGCTGTCACCAAAGCTGATTGAAATTCTAATGTGAAAGTCAACCTTTTGCATCTGTATATGTTCAAGGCTTCTATTGTCATTTGTGCAGTGTGGTTATGACAATGAACATCTTAGCTCACAGGCTCCTCCAACACAATAAAACAGATAAAATAGTGCAAGTTAATAGAATAGAAATAGTGCCATAAGAGTCTATAACTGAAATAAAGTGAAAAAAGGCAGAGTTGGAGAGGAGCAAAAGACACGGCAGCCATCTTTTCAGCACTTTATACTATGTTATTTTTATTTGCAGATGACGATCGAGATGTACCCGAGCGACCAGGTGGCAGACCTGCGAGCGGAGGTGACTCACTGGTACGAGAACCTGCAGAAGGAGCAGATGAACCAGCAGGCTCAGCTGCAGGAGTTCGGGCAGAGCGGCCGGCAGCCCGCAGACTTCCCAGGTCAGCACCCATTACATTGTTTATTAACAAACAAACAAACATTTCTCCAACAGCTGTGTGACTCTCGGCATGTCCCCCTCCATTTAGAAGTGTGCGTTTTCACTATAGGAGGTCTGATGGGTCCGGTCCGGATGATCTCCTCCGGCCACGAGCTGACCACCGACTATGACGAGAAGACTCTGCACGAGCTCGGCTTCAAAGACATGCAGGTGACTGCCGGCTTTCTGTCCTTCCTACCTCAAAAGACAAGATCGACTTTCATTAATAACTCAGAGGAAAGTCAGGTGTCACGAGCGATAAGAGTGAAACACAGGATATAACAAATAAGAGTTCACAGAAGAATATTAAGAATAGAAAATGTAATAAGAAATAATATATATATCTCATTGAGAGAGAGATTGAGAGATTTGTCCGGTAAAATGTATTCTTTCCAGACATTTGACCGGCAAGAACAAATCCTAACGGAAACCTATATATATAAAAAATAACAACAACAGCACTAGATAAAACAGTTTACAAGGATACACATATAAATACAAATGAATATTATAAATGTCTGTGAGAAAGTGTGAGTCCAAGTAGTTGCATAATGACATAACATACAGAAACAACCATTTACAGTTCTGTTGGATACGCTGGTCTAAATTTCACCAAATGTTCCAAAGCGTACCTTTTTTTGTTTGCATTATTTCTAACTATACATCATTTTCACAATACACACAAAAGCCAATTTCTTGTACATGTTTTGCTCTTGAAATAATAATAATACGTTAGATTTATATTGCGCTTTCAGGGGACCCAACGCAGCTGATCACTGATATCCTACTCTTTCTCCCCAGATGGTGTTCGTGTCTCTGGGCGCTCCTCGCAGGGAGAGGAAGGGGGAGGGCGTGCAGCTGCCGGCCTCCTGCCTGCCCCCCCCCCAGAAGGAGCACATCCCCATGCTGCTCCTCCTGCAGGAGCCGCACCTCACCACGCTGTTCGACCTGCTGGAGATGCTGGCCTGCTTCAAACCTCCTAACCCCAACACGGAGAAGCTCAACGAAAACCCAGAGGTGAGTGTTTTTAAATTTACCTCGGCATGTCAGACTTAAAGTATTCTTGGAAGCAACTCATAATGAGGACAACAAGATTATATGAGCTGTGTTGTAACATGAAATGTGTGTTTTTGACTTACCTAGCATGTCTGACTTAAAGTATTAAAGGGGACCTATCATGCAAAATGCACTTTTTGATGTTTTTTATACATAACCATGTGTCCCCGGTGTGTCAGGGAACTCACGCAGCGTCAGAAAATAAAACCCTCTCTCTTTTCCTCCGTACCCAAATCTCTAAAAACGGGGCTACAATGGAGCTGATCCAGATTTGCATCCGATACAACGTAATATCTGAAATGTGGACCCACGGCCCTATCAGAAAGTTGCTATCAGAAACAATGCCCGACTGTTTTGGACGTAATATGGTCGGTGTTTACATTAGCATCGCTAACAATCAGAGCTAACCTGTACTGGAGAGCATGTGTGTGAAGAAGCAGGAAGTAAAAAGGAACTCACCTTGTGGTATAACCGGCAAGAGAGAAAGCCTTTGAGCTCCAAACTGTTTCAGAAATAATCCTTGATGTGGTTTAGAACATGATATGGCAGTTAATCGCGGCAGCATTTAGTTGTATCTCGTAGAATTCTGATCAGGCACAAGCTCCACCCCCTATTTTTAAATTTTTTTTAAAGCTGCGGACTCAGAACCTGCAGTTCTCTAACGGGGCTGGAATAGAAGGATATTGAGCAAAACACATCATAGACATGTTTTTAATATATTTGTATCTGAGACCCATAATATATGCCTTAAAATAGCCTGACAGGAGACCTTTAAAGTATTCATGTAAGCAACTCATAATGAGATTATAATATGAGTGTTTCTATAACAATAAATGTGTGTTTACCTTGGCACGTCTGACTTAAAGTATTAATCTAAGCAACTCATAATGAGGACAACATTATATGAGCGTTGTTATAACATGAATGTGTGTTTTTGTTTTAAAGCAGAGTGCACGGTGCGAGGAGCTTCACCTCCACGCAGAGAATCTGTCCCGGCGGGTTTGGGAGCTGCTGATGCTTCTTCCTACATGTCCCAAGATGCTTCAGGCCTTCCAGAACATCTCAGACGACACGGTCAGTCGCCACACTCTCCCAACAACCTTCAGAAGTTAATGGAAATGAAGAGCAGAGCTAATGTACACCTGTAGATTCCTGTGCTTTCTTTTTAACCCACACTACAAGTAAACATAACGAAGAAAGAAATACAGAAATGAAGTTCATGAGGAGGAAATAGACAATGCAGCCACACATTCAAGTTGCTGTACGTTGTATCTGTCGGACAGAGATGAACTGAGAGTGTGTTTCTGTGCAGAATGGGGAGGGTCTGTGCTGGAAGGAGCTCCTGAGGATCAAAAGCCCCCACAAGCTGCTCTACGCTCTGGAGATCATCGAGGCTCTGGGAAAACCCAACAGACGCATCCACCGAGAGTCCACTGTGAGAGAAACACCATCATTTTGATTTCATTTAACATATGTACTTCTGGTTTTTCATTTTGATCCATTTTGTTCACAATCTTTAGCCAAATAAACACTTAGTAGAAAACAGTATTTCCTAAAGGGCTCATAGATTGAATAAAGTTATCGTTTTGATGCATAGACATGTGTTTATTGGTTCGTAAACACAAACGTATAAAAGCACACCTGGTTGTATGAAGTCAACAAAATATGAACATATTAAAGGATTCAAAAATAATTAATAATAATTTAAAATAATAATTGTTGGTAATCTGATAAATAATTTGTCATTTACAAACACAGCCACAATGCGCTAGACTTATTTTTATTGCACTTGTATATTCTTGGTACTTGCTTCCACTGTTTGTAAATTTAACTGTGTGTGTGTGTGTGTGTGTGTGTGTGTGTGTGTGTGTGTGTGTGTGTGTGTGTGTGTGTGTGTGTGTGTGTGTGTGTGTGTGTGTGTGTGTGTGTGTGTGTGTGTGTGTGTGTGTGTGTGTGTGTGTGTGTGTGTGTGTGTGTGTGTGTGTGTGTGTGTGTGTGTGTGTGTGTGTGTGTGTGTGTGTGTGTGTGTGTGTGTGTGTTTTCAGGGCAGCTACAGCGATCTTTATCCAGACTCTGACGACTCCAGCGAGGATCAGATAGAAAACAGCAAGAACACCTGGAGCTGCAAGGTACCACATATTCTATCTGTTACAGAAAAATACACTTTATTGAGCTGTTGTTTTTAGACCGCTCTCTACTGATCATAATTCCATTGTTGAGGTCTACTAGAATAGATTTATATTGTGCAATTTTCCAAACTCACATTGGTTTCTCATACAGCATCTCTGTATAGTGTGTGTATTCACTCTGTCCTAAACGGCTTGTTGGAGCTCCCCCCCCCCCCCCCCCCCCCCCCCCCCCCCGTGAGCCCAGTGGCCGTCTGCGAGACAGCGAGACACAGTGAAACCCAGCCCGAAGCACACACACACCCCCGCAGCCTGGCTGGGAGTTTGTGTGTGTGCCCAGGCTGAGTTCCGCTGTGTCTCGCTGACTCCACACCAGTGAGCCAGCTCACAGTGTCCCGCTCCTCGCAGCAGCGAGCCTCGCAACGTCCCGCCGAGTGTGTGTGTGTGTGTGTGAGGAAGTCCACGGATTGGTCCAAACGTAACGGCTCTGCAGATTGGTCCATTTGGACCAATCTGCAGAGCCGTTACGTTACGTAACTATACCCGAAATACGTCACCATACCCAAGAAGTAAACGATGGAAAATGAGAAATCCCCAACGAGGCGTTCTGGGGCAGCATAGACAGGTCTTCTCTGTGTTAGAGTTTTACTCGCTACAGGGTGTACTTTGAGGGTTTTGACTCTGCAGACCGTTTACATGCAGAAAAACCTTCATAACACACAAGGGGACAGGTAATAACCGGAAACGCATGACATGGGCCCTTTAAGATTTAGTTTTTGAGTAAAGATGCAAATATAACGACAATAAACAACATGATGGATCTCTTGTGGTTTTATCTGCAAACCAAATCTACCTGTGGCTCAGTAAAAACAAATCTGCTCATGGAGAATATAAAAAACATACATTAGAAACAGTAATTGTTAGATTGAATACGTGTCTGTCTGTCCTCCAGTTTGTCTCCTCTGGAGGTCTGCAGCTTCTCCTGGAGATCTTCAACTCGGGCATCCTGGAGCCCAAAGACCAGGAGTCCTGGACTGTGGTGAGAGAGAACACCTGCCTTTAGAATCTACTTTAAAGGGGAAACAATAAGAACGTCCTGGGCATTCATGGGATATGTTCTTTGATGTGTGTTTATTAACAAAGCTGCATGTTGTAAAGCCTCACAGCTGCTTGTGGGATCTTCATGAGTTCATGACAACCCAATACTACACTATAGATGTGTACTATAGATACAAATACAGAGATAAAATAAAAAATGCAGTTGGGTGGAAGTCACTTTCTCATTTGACCATTTGTCAGAACAGTTCCTCTTACTCAGTCAGTCAGTTTTCTTTGTCGCTGGTTTGAATCTTAAACATTGACCATTTCTCTTCATATTGTGTTTCCTGCAATGAGTGTGTGTTTTTAATCTCCCTCTCCTCCTCAGTGGCTGCTCGACTGCCTCGCCTGCCTGCAGAAGCTGATCTGTCAGTTTGCCGTGGACCCAGCTGACCTGGACCTGGCGTACCACGACGTCTTCTCCTGGTCCGGCCTCGCAGACAGTCAGCGCAAACGAGCGTGGCCGGGGAAATCACGCAAATCCACCGTGGAGCACGGGAAGGGTCTGCACATCCCTCGACTCACTGAGGTAAGTGTTCCACTAGATAGAACAAACTAAAAAGCTGAAGTGATTATTCTGGGATTGAATGATCTTTGGTGGTTTGCAGGTGTTCCTCAGCCTGGTTCAGGGTACTAACCTCATCCAACGCTTGATCAACGTGGCCTACACCTACGACAACCTCGCACACAGGTGAGCACATCACATGTTCTTCTGGTAATTGATATACTTTCAGATATTTCAATACTTTTTAAAATACTAAATATATATCGAGTATAATTTGCATGTGGTCTTTTTGTTCAACAGAGTTCTTAAGGCTCAGTCCGACCACAGGTCTCGTCATGAAGGTGAGAACTGATTACAAATGATATCCATGAACATTGGCATTCAATTTATTCACACACTGATACAATTCTGAAAGCTAGAAGGAAAGAGAAACCTCAACATCTCAACTCAAATAAGAGTTTAGTGTGACAGTGATATGACTGATGTTTCTTTTCCTCCCCAGTGACCCACTACTCCATGTGGCTGCTGGTCAGCTGGGCCCACTGCTCCTCCACGGTGAAGTCCAGTCTGGCCGACAGCGACCATCTTCACGACTGGCTGAAGAAACTCACGCTGCTGGTGCCGGAGGTGAGACTGGAAGCAGCTTTCAAAGACATAAAACAAACTCATGTTCATTTATGTGATCTTATCAGAATCAGGTTTATCACCAGGTAGGTTGACACGTACGATGAATTTAACTTGATGTCATGGTGCATACATCAAAGTAAAACAACAATTAAAAACAGTTTCCAGAAAACTATAATGACATTAACTCAAAACCATGGGTGCTCGAGCTTTCAGATGCTCGGCTCCCAGACTCTGGAACTCCCTGCCACGACACATCGGACAGTCTGACTCCATAACAACATTCAAAACCCACCTGTTCTTTATAAACTGTACCCTGTGTCCTTTTGTGTCCTTCTGTAGTCCATTTCCTGTTGTTTGTCTTACCCCGGCTGATACTTCACTAAATCCACTGTTTAAATTGTTTAATTGTTGTTGTTTAAATAGTAAAATATAGCAGTATTTACATTGAAGTAGAAAGGAATAAAATATGTGCAATAATAAAAAAACACGTGAAAGTTACATGAATTCGAAAACTCTTTAAGCAATAAACAAATAGCAGTTGGAGTAAGTAACATTTGTTGTTGTTTCTTTAGTTTGTTGTCTGACGTGTGGTGTTTGTTTTCAGCCGGCGGTGAGACACGAGGCGTGCAACGGCCTCTACAAGCTGTCTCTGTCGGGGCTGGAGAGCGGAGAGTCCATCAACAGATCCTTCCTGCTGCTCGCCGCCTCCACGCTGCTCAAGTTCCTGCCCGACGCTCAGGCCCTCAAACCACTCAGGGTGGGTCTCACACATGCACACACACGCACACACACACACACACACACACACACACACACACACACACACACACACACACACACACACACACACAAGAATATAATACATTTAGATGAAATATGAAATATAGTATTGTGGTACACTAGTAGTCGGTAGTGATACAATTGATAAACTCTAATCAAGACAGGTTCTGCTAAAAATTAAGCATCTCATTTGCAAGATTGAAGTTAAAAGAAAATCTGGTTTACCTTTTTGATTTAAATTAACTTTTAAAGAGTGCAAAATGTGTGCTCTTTTCTGTTAAGAAGTGAGTTTGATGCGAATGTGTGTTTGCTGCAGGTGGAGGACTATGAGGAGGAGCCTCTGCTGAAGACGGGCTGTAAGGAATATTTCTGGCTGCTCTGCAAACTCATCGACAACATCCACGTTAAAGACGCCAGCCAGGTGAGACCCTTACCCAACTCACTTACTGATGATCATATCTGTTTACTTAAAGGTCACCTATTATGCAAAATCCACTTGTTCATGTCTCTTCCACATCAACATGTGTCCCCTCTTCTTCATGTCTCTTCTACATCAACATGTGTCCCCTCTTCTTCATGTCTCTTCCACATCAACATGTGTCCCCTCTTCTTCATGTCTCTTCTACATCAACATGTGTCCCCTCTTCTTCATGTCTCTTCTACATCAACATGTGTCCCCTCTTCATGTCTCTTCTACATCAACATGTGTCCCCTCTTCATGTCTCTTCTACATCAACATGTGTCCCCTCTTCATGTCTCTTCTACATCAACATGTGTCCCCTCTTCTTCATGTCTCTTCTACATCAACATGTGTCCCCTCTTCTTCATGTCTCTTCTACATCAACATGTGTCCCCTCTTCTTCATGTCTCCTCTACATCAGCATGTGTCCCCTCTTCTTCATGTCTCTTCTACATCAACATGTGTCCCCTCTTCTTCATGTCTCTTCTACATCAACATGTGTCCCCTCTGTGGAAAGAGACTCTAAAAGTTTCAGGAACAAAGATTCTCTCTTTTTGTCCTGATCCATTTCTATAAAAACCTGTCTGAAAATGAGCTGATCAGATTTTGGCCACTTTATGATGTCATAACGATCTGTTGGCTTGTGTAACCATTAGCCAATCAGTAACCAAGGTAACCCCCCCCCCCTTATCACCTGAATCTCCTCCTAGAGCACCATTGAGTTCTTTGTAACCAAATCTCTCTCAGAGGGGCGTGGGGAGGGGCTCCTTATTTTCATCTAAAGTAACAGACAGAGAATCAGCACTTTGGAAACAGGGCTGAAACAGAGGGGATTATG
>JAPTMU010000424.1:93741-132135 GCA_028583405.1 Pogonophryne albipinna | reverse complement strand
AATGTAATGTATTGAAGGCAAAGCTATTTAACACATAGTGAGAACTGCTACTATTTATCTCTCAATATTGTCTGTAAAAACGTGGTAAAAGTGATTCTTTCAGTGAGACAACAGAGCAAGCTTCTACAGTTGCACTACGTTTTGATAACAGTTCCATATTATTTTGATAATAACATATATTTCAATGTTGATGAGCTTCATACTGTTCATTCATAATCTGATTACAATTACAAAATAATGATATCTACAGCCCCTAAACACACAAACACACCGCTTTCATAAATAACACACTTGTTCTGCAATAATATGTTTTATGTTTCCTGTCATTTTTGTTAGGAAAGGACATGCCTGAAAGACACAACATGTTCTCCTTCTCTGAGGGTCAAGAAGAACATCCAAGAGGAACATTAAAAGCTGATGCTATGAGATTTTAAGACCAGTACAGGACATTCACTAAGAAACTACTTTTATTGTGAAAACACAGTCAGCTGATCGAATGCACCTATTTCCACATCTACACTCCATCAGCTGATTATTTCTATTTGCCTCACTTTATGAGCTTCACATCGCTTGTGCCTTGTACCGCAGAGTTTGCAACGTCACAAATAAATGGGGCCAATCTTCAGTCAGATGTGAATGTGTAATCTAACACTTTCAGTAAGAATAATGGACGAAAGGAGCAAATACAAATACAATTTATTGAAATGTGAACCAAAAGTTAATCAAATGTTTTAAATAAAAAGCACATATGGACAGAAGGTGTAAACCTATTAAATGTAAGTAAGTAAACACATTTAGTCAGATAAAGTGACAGACTAGGCCTGTGCAGTTGGTATCAGCTTTGCCCAGCATGGGCTCCTCCATCAGGCCTGGTCCTCCTCGCTGAGGAAAGACCCTCAGTCCTCTCCACACCAACAGACTGGACGTCCATCACACGGAGGTTTCTCCCTGAAGTCTCAGCAGCTCTCTGGACACCACGCTGTCTCAATCCGTCCATCACACGGAGGTTTCTCCCTGAAGTCTCTGCAGCTCTCTGGACACCACGCTGTCTCAATCCGTCCATCACACGGAGGTTTCTCCCTGAAGTCTCAGCAGCTCTCTGGACACCACGCTGTCTCAATCCGTCCATCACACGGAGGTTTCTCCCTGAAGTCTCTGCAGCTCTCTGGACACCACGCTGTCTCAATCCATTCCATCACACGGAGGTTTCTCCCTGAAGTCTCTGCAGCTCTCTGGACACCACGCTGTCTCAATCCGTCCATCACACGGAGGTTTCTCCCTGAAGTCTCTGCAGCTCTCTGGACACCACGCTGTCTCAATCCGTCCACACTGAATATGAGAGGGGGAAAATGAAAATAATAAATGCTTTAGACAATAAGAAATATAAAGTTGACTGTTGAGTTGCTCAGTTTTTTTAGATTGTCAATACTATTACTGTATAACTAATATCTCAGGTTAAGAGGCACATTCAAATAAAGATTGGTCTTTAAATACATTTTGTCTTGAAATGTTTGTCTAAAGTCAAGGATCTAGAACTGGTACTTAGCTTTAATGATACAGTCTGGTTATTATGCTGTTTGGAGGAGGCCTCACAGGTAAGAGCACTAACTAGCTACCATCACATGTACCTTAGCTTGACTTAAATGTATTAAACGTGTAATTAAGTGATATCAAAATATAAATAACTAATGTCATGCAAACATATTAATATTTACTTGATTCCAGTGTTGAATTTAGCACAATTGCATACAAACGTTAAGGGGTTTTAAGATTCTGAAGTATTATGCTAAAAACTCAATAACTTAGATTATTATTTATAGTTTTGCTGAATAGTTTCATGTCCGCTTACCTTAGAAATGTAAAATACGACGGCAGATGGGAAGCATGTTAGCTTAGCTTGGTAGCTTCAGCTAACTCTGGAACTTCCAGCTCGGTGGCAGCAGGTCCCGCCTCGGCTCCGCCTCTTTGCCCTTATTTGGAGCAGGCGGGAACAGGCGGGAGTTGAACTCTGACGTCACTGTCGAGCCGTTAGTGGCCGACTCCGCCTACTAAGGGCTTCACGGCAACTCTGCAGAATCCTATGGGTGACGTCACGGACCCTACGTCCATTTATATATACAGTCTATGATTTCAACACTAGCTGTCACCTTGATTCCAATGTCAGAAACCTGTATTTGCCGAACTGAATTGGTTTAAAGAGAGAAAACATTTTGACTAAAAGTTGACTGAAATCTAATGATTTTTCATCGACTAAAACTATGAAGGATAAAAAGTACTCAAATGTGACTAAAACTAATAACCATTTTCGTCTTATGACTGAGACTAATGCTGCGTTCACACCGGACTCCTATCGCTCAAGTTTCACCTCGGCTTGCAGTTTGTTTTATCGCGTCATTCAAAACAGACATACCGCCGTTGACGCGCCATGCTGTTGACGCGCCATGCCGTTGACGCGCCATGCTGTTGACGGACAGTTGCGGTTGTTTGCAAGATCGTTTTGGTTATTTCTGTCCTTGACTATGGAGGAACAGCTATTGCTGCTTTGTGCCTTCTGTGGAAGTCCTACAAACGTAGCAACAAACGCCGTGTCTGGGTTCTTATTCTCCTCCAAGCCAGCTCCTTTTTGTTGCGGTCCCGATAGATATACGACATTGTTTCGTAAATCTCCGGGAACCCACTCACAGCCACAACGATCATCTCTTCCATCTTTACAACTGATCAACAGCAGGACGTCAGAGGGACGTCAGAGGGAATCCCAACGCTGAATGGCTTTTGCGAGAACGCGTCACGTGAATTTGACGCTCAAGTTGAACAAATTGAACTCTCGCGTTTGAAGCGGGCCCCTTCAAATCGCCTCAATCGCGTGATTCGCGCCGCGTCCACCGCTTCATGCTCGCCGTCGGAGTGAATTTGCGTCTGTCCGCGTCTCTGCATTGACTTTACATGTAATCACGCCGCCCCCAAACATCGCATCGCGTCCGGTGTGAACGTAGCATAAGACTAAATCAAAAATAGCTGCCAAAATGAACACTGTCTGAGACCCAGCTTTAAAATCACTAATCCTGTGTCTCATAGTAGAACAGACCAATGAAAACAGGATGTATAATGCAGACATTCTGACCTCCTGAAAGGTTGTTCATGTATGGACAGATAACTCTACATGGAGGCAACATATTCCATGATATCCTAATCATCTTGTGAGCTGCACCTGTTATCTGATTTCTACAATATGTCTTCTATCAAATCTAATGCTTCTCGTGATGGTCATACTTCCCTTCTCTCTTCAGATGCTCTGTCGAAATCTTTCGGTTTAGTTTAAAGTTGCAGCAGAATGACATGTAATCTAGACGGGAATCTAAATGTAATCCTGCTAGTTTTAAAGTTTGCTGCTGCAGGATTTAAAGTGAAACCACAATTTAATTAGCTTTGAAAGGAGCCGTTGCTGCGGGGGCACGCTGACAGTTTAATGTACGGAAACATCTCTGTAACTCTAACCCGAGAACACACTGCAGCACACACACGTGTATCTGGGAGATGTTTATATGGGGGACAGTTAAACTGGGTTTTGTTCAGCCGTAAAAGCCAGACCTTCCTGACGAATATGGAACCAGTTTATGTGGAGGAATGTGGAAACTCCACTCGGTCACATGGTCTGTTAGTGCAACACTTTATTTATGATGATGCAGACGGGTGGAAACGCTCCGATGGCAGGAGGGTGTGGAGGGAATAAATAACTGCCATTTGGAAAGAGAGGCTCTCCTCTCTGAGGCGCTGAGCCGCTGTGACGCAGAATCTACTCTGACCACAGCGTGCATCACCACGCTGCTCACACGGAGGCTCAATATGGTTTTAAATGAGGAATTGCAGAAATATCCGAGGCTGAAAATACGGACTAATGCAGTTTACTGTTGATAAAGTCAATGTATCCAGTATGTAGCTGTATGCTAAGCTAACACTAACCCCAAGTCATCCAAATGATATCCAAAGCACAATATGGACTCGTGAAATGTACTCATTTTAGGAAGCACAATATCTGTTAAATGCTAAATATGTGTTGAAATAAAACATTTAATTAAATACAGAGAAATCACGGCCTACAAATCTTATTTTACAGACTAAACAAAACATACTTGTTTGGGGGACAAACTCTTTTAGAAACCTTAGAATCACTTTAATGGAAATGTGTGTGAAGATGCAAAAAAGTCCATTTGTATTTCTAATTTCTAAATAATCACAATTAGTTCTTGTGTTGACCCCCAGCGTAACTCTCTTCTTCATGGGGTCCTTGATTGTGTGCAGAGGTGGAAGTAGTAGAGTACAAATACTTTGTTACTGCACTTAAGTACATGTTTCTGGTATCAGTACTTTACTCCACTACTTATTTTTCTGACGACTTTTTACTTTGACTTCTTACACTTTGAACTCAAATACCTGTACTTTCTACTTCTTACATGTTGAACCCAAATACCTGTACTTTCTACTTCTTACATGTTGAACATCAAATACCTGTACTTTCTACTTCTTACATGTTGAACTCAAATACCTGTACTTTCTACTTCTTACATGTTGAACACAAATACCTGTACTTTCTACTTCTTACATGTTGAACTCAAATACCTGTACTTTCTACTTCTTACATGTTGAACACAAATACCTGTACTTTCTACTTCTTACATGTTGAACACAAATACCTGTACTTTCTACTTCTTACATGTTGAACACAAATACCTGTACTTTCTACTTCTGACATGTTGAACCCAAATACCTGTACTTTCTACTTCTTACATGTTGAACCCAAATACCTGTACTTTCTACTTCTTACATGTTGAACACAAATACCTGTACTTTCTACTTCTTACATGTTGAACACAAATACCTGTACTTTCTACTTCTTACATGTTGAACCCAAATACCTGTACTTTCTACTTCTTACATGTTGAACACAAATACCTGTACTTTCTACTTCTTACATGTTGAACCCAAATACCTGTACTTTCTACTTCTTACATGTTGAACCCAAATACCTGTACTTTCTACTTCTTACATGTTGAACCCAAATACCTGTACTTTCTACTTCTTACATGTTGAACCCAAATACCTGTACTTTCTACTTCTTACATGTTGAACCCAAATACCTGTACTTTCTACTTCTTACATGTTGAACCCAAATACCTGTACTTTCTACTTCTTACATGTTGAACACAAATACCTGTACTTTCTACTTCTTACATGTTGAACCCAAATACCTGTACTTTCTACTTCTTACATGTTGAACCCAAATACCTGTACTTTCTACTTCTCACATGTTGAACCCAAATACCTGTACTTTCTACTTCTTACATGTTGAACCCAAATACCTGTACTTTCTACTTCTTACATGTTGAACCCAAATACCTGTACTTTCTACTTCTCACATGTTGAACCCAAATACCTGTACTTTCTACTTCTTACATGTTGAACCCAAATACCTGTACTTTCTACTTCTTACATGTTGAACCAAATACCTGTACTTTCTACTTCTTACATGTTGAACACAAATACCTGTACTTTCTACTTCTTACATGTTGAACCCAAATACCTGTACTTTCTACTTCTTACATGTTGAACCCAAATACCTGTACTTTCTACTTCTTACATGTTGAACCCAAATACCTGTACTTTCTACTTCTTACATGTTGAACCCAAATACCTGTACTTTCTACTTCTTACATGTTGAACCCAAATACCTGTACTTTCTACTTCTTACATGTTGAACCTCAAATACCTGTACTTTCTACTTCTTACATGTTGAACTCAAATACCTGTACTTTCTACTTCTTACATGTTGAACCCAAATACCTGTACTTTCTACTTCTTACATGTTGAACCCAAATACCTGTACTTTCTACTTCTTACATGTTGAACCCAAATACCTGTACTTTCTACTTCTTACATGTTGAACCCAAATACCTGTACTTTCTACTTCTTACATGTTGAACCCAAATACCTGTACTTTCTACTTCTTACATGTTGAACTCAAATACCTGTACTTTCTACTTCTTACATGTTGAACACAAATACCTGTACTTTCTACTTCTTCACATGTTGAACCCAAATACCTGTACTTTCTACTTCTTACATGTTGAACCCAAATACCTGTACTTTCTACTTCTTACATGTTGAACTCAAATACCTGTACTTTCTACTTCTTACATGTTGAACTCAAATACCTGTACTTTCTACTTCTTACATGTTGAACCCAAATACCTGTACTTTCTACTTCTTACATGTTGAACTCAAATACCTGTACTTTCTACTTCTTACATGTTGAACCCAAATACCTGTACTTTCTACTTCTTACATGTTGAACTCAAATACCTGTACTTTCTACTTCTTACATGTTGAACCCAAATACCTGTACTTTCTACTTCTTACATGTTGAACCCAAATACCTGTACTTTCTACTTCTTACATGTTGAACACAAATACCTGTACTTTCTACTTCTTACATGTTGAACTCAAATACCTGTACTTTCTACTTCTTACATGTTGAACCCAAATACCTGTACTTTCTACTTCTTACATGTTGAACCAAATACCTGTACTTTCTACTTCTTACATGTTGAACTCAAATACCTGTACTTTCTACTTCTTACATGTTGAACCCAAATACCTGTACTTTCTACTTCTTACATGTTGAACACAAATACCTGTACTTTCTACTTCTTACATGTTGAACTCAAATACCTGTACTTTCTACTTCTTACATGTTGAACTCAAATACCTGTACTTTCTACTTCTTACATGTTGAACCCAAATACCTGTACTTTCTACTTCTTACATGTTGAACCCAAATACCTGTACTTTCTACTTCTTACATGTTGAACTCAAATACCTGTACTTTCTACTTCTTACATGTTGAACACAAATACCTGTACTTTCTACTTCTTACATGTTGAACCCAAATACCTGTACTTTCTACTTCTTACATGTTGAACCCAAATACCTGTACTTTCTACTTCTTACATGTTGAACTCAAATACCTGTACTTTCTACTTCTTACATGTTGAACTCAAATACCTGTACTTTCTACTTCTTACATGTTGAACCCAAATACCTGTACTTTCTACTTCTTACATGTTGAACCCAAATACCTGTACTTTCTACTTCTTACATGTTGAACCCAAATACCTGTACTTTCTACTTCTTACATGTTGAACTCAAATACCTGTACTTTCTACTTCTTACATGTTGAACTCAAATACCTGTACTTTCTACTTCTTACATGTTGAACCCAAATACCTGTACTTTCTACTTCTTACATGTTGAACCCAAATACCTGTACTTTCTACTTCTTACATGTTGAACCCAAATACCTGTACTTTCTACTTCTTACATGTTGAACACAAATACCTGTACTTTCTACTTCTTACATGTTGAACACAAATACCTGTACTTTCTACTTCTTACATGTTGAACTCAAATACCTGTACTTTCTACTTCTTACATGTTGAACACAAATACCTGTACTTTCTACTTCTTACATGTTGAACCCAAATACCTGTACTTTCTACTTCTTACATGTTGAACCCAAATACCTGTACTTTCTACTTCTTACATGTTGAACCCAAATACCTGTACTTTCTACTTCTTACATGTTGAACCCAAATACCTGTACTTTCTACTTCTTACATGTTGAACTCAAATACCTGTACTTTCTACTTCTTACATGTTGAACCCAAATACCTGTACTTTCTACTTCTTACATGTTGAACCCAAATACCTGTACTTTCTACTTCTTACATGTTGAACCCAAATACCTGTACTTTCTACTTCTTACATGTTGAACCCAAATACCTGTACTTTCTACTTCTTACATGTTGAACTCAAATACCTGTACTTTCTACTTCTTACATGTTGAACCAAATACCTGTACTTTCTACTTCTTACATGTTGAACCCAAATACCTGTACTTTCTACTTCTTACATGTTGAACCCAAATACCTGTACTTTCTACTTCTTACATGTTGAACACAAATACCTGTACTTTCTACTTCTTACATGTTGAACCCAAATACCTGTACTTTCTACTTCTTACATGTTGAACACAAATACCTGTACTTTCTACTTCTTACATGTTGAACCCAAATACCTGTACTTTCTACTTCTTACATGTTGAACACAAATACCTGTACTTTCTACTTCTTACATGTTGAACACAAATACCTGTACTTTCTACTTCTTACATGTTGAACCCAAATACCTGTACTTTCTACTTCTTACATGTTGAACCCAAATACCTGTACTTTCTACTTCTTACATGTTGAACCCAAATACCTGTACTTTCTACTTCTTACATGTTGAACCCAAATACCTGTACTTTCTACTTCTTACATGTTGAACCCAAATACCTGTACTTTCTACTTCTTACATGTTGAACCCAAATACCTGTACTTTCTACTTCTTACATGTTGAACTCAAATACCTGTACTTTCTACTTCTTACATGTTGAACCCAAATACCTGTACTTTCTACTTCTTACATGTTGAACCCAAATACCTGTACTTTCTACTTCTTACATGTTGAACCCAAATACCTGTACTTTCTACTTCTTACATGTTGAACCCAAATACCTGTACTTTCTACTTCTTACATGTTGAACCCAAATACCTGTACTTTCTACTTCTTACATGTTGAACTCAAATACCTGTACTTTCTACTTCTTACATGTTGAACCAAATACCTGTACTTTCTACTTCTTACATGTTGAACTCAAATACCTGTACTTTCTACTTCTTACATGTTGAACCCAAATACCTGTACTTTCTACTTCTTACA
This sequence comes from Pogonophryne albipinna, assembly GCA_028583405.1. Lineage (NCBI taxonomy): Eukaryota > Metazoa > Chordata > Actinopteri > Perciformes > Artedidraconidae > Pogonophryne > Pogonophryne albipinna. The sequence goes on along the minus strand of JAPTMU010000424.1, from coordinate 123,318 downwards.
TGTTGAACTCAAATACCTGTACTTTCTACTTCTTACATGTTGAACCCAAATACCTGTACTTTCTACTTCTTACATGTTGAACTCAAATACCTGTACTTTCTACTTCTTACATGTTGAACCCAAATACCTGTACTTTCTACTTCTTACATGTTGAACCCAAATACCTGTACTTTCTACTTCTTACATGTTGAACCCAAATACCTGTACTTTCTACTTCTTACATGTTGAACTCAAATACCTGTACTTTCTACTTCTTACATGTTGAACCCAAATACCTGTACTTTCTACTTCTTACATGTTGAACCCAAATACCTGTACTTTCTACTTCTTACATGTTGAACTCAAATACCTGTACTTTCTACTTCTTACATGTTGAACCCAAATACCTGTACTTTCTACTTCTTACATGTTGAACCCAAATACCTGTACTTTCTACTTCTTACATGTTGAACCCAAATACCTGTACTTTCTACTTCTTACATGTTGAACCCAAATACCTGTACTTTCTACTTCTTACATGTTGAACCTCAAATACCTGTACTTTCTACTTCTTACATGTTGAACCAAATACCTGTACTTTCTACTTCTTACATGTTGAACTCAAATACCTGTACTTTCTACTTCTTACATGTTGAACCAAATACCTGTACTTTCTACTTCTTACATGTTGAACACAAATACCTGTACTTTCTACTTCTTACATGTTGAACTCAAATACCTGTACTTTCTACTTCTTACATGTTGAACCCAAATACCTGTACTTTCTACTTCTTACATGTTGAACCAAATACCTGTACTTTCTACTTCTTACATGTTGAACCCAAATACCTGTACTTTCTACTTCTACATGTTGAACCCAAATACCTGTACTTTCTACTTCTTACATGTTGAACCCAAATACCTGTACTTTCTACTTCTTACATGTTGAACTCAAATACCTGTACTTTCTACTTCTTACATGTTGAACCCAAATACCTGTACTTTCTACTTCTTACATGTTGAACCCAAATACCTGTACTTTCTACTTCTTACATGTTGAACCCAAATACCTGTACTTTCTACTTCTTACATGTTGAACCCAAATACCTGTACTTTCTACTTCTTACATGTTGAACTCAAATACCTGTACTTTCTACTTCTTACATGTTGAACCTCAAATACCTGTACTTTCTACTTCTACATGTTGAACACAAATACCTGTACTTTCTACTTCTTACATGTTGAACCCAAATACCTGTACTTTCTACTTCTTACATGTTGAACCCAAATACCTGTACTTTCTACTTCTTACATGTTGAACTCAAATACCTGTACTTTCTACTTCTTACATGTTGAACCCAAATACCTGTACTTTCTATTCTTACATGTTGAACCCAAATACCTGTACTTTCTACTTCTTACATGTTGAACCAAATACCTGTACTTTCTACTTCTTACATGTTGAACTCAATACCTGTACTTTCTACTTCTTACATGTTGAACCCAAATACCTGTACTTTCTACTTCTTACATGTTGAACCCAAATACCTGTACTTTCTACTTCTTACATGTTGAACTCAAATACCTGTACTTTCTACTTCTACATGTTGAACCCAAATACCTGTACTTTCTACTTCTTACATGTTGAACCCAAATACCTGTACTTTCTACTTCTTACATGTTGAACTCAAATACCTGTACTTTCTACTTCTTACATGTTGAACTCAAATACCTGTACTTTTCTACTTCTTACATGTTGAACTCAAATACCTGTACTTTCTACTTCTTACATGTTGAACTCAAATACCTGTACTTTCTACTTCTTACATGTTGAACCCAAATACCTGTACTTTCTACTTCTCACATGTTGAACTCAAATACCTGTACTTTCTACTTCTTACATGTTGAACTCAAATACCTGTACTTTCTACTTCTTACATGTTGAACTCCAAATACCTGTACTTTCTACTTCTTACATGTTGAACTCAAATACCTGTACTTTCTACTTCTTACATGTTGAACCCAAATACCTGTACTTTCTACTTCTTACATGTTGAACCCAAATACCTGTACTTTCTACTTCTTACATGTTGAACCCAAATACCTGTACTTTCTACTTCTACATGTTGAACTCAAATACCTGTACTTTCTACTTCTTACATGTTGAACTCAAATACCTGTACTTTCTACTTCTTACATGTTGAACCCAAATACCTGTACTTTCTACTTCTTACATGTTGAACCCAAATACCTGTACTTTCTACTTCTTACATGTTGAACTCAAATACCTGTACTTTCTACTTCTTACATGTTGAACCCAAATACCTGTACTTTCTACTTCTTACATGTTGAACTCAAATACCTGTACTTTCTACTTCTTACATGTTGAACCAAATACCTGTACTTTCTACTTCTTACATGTTGAACTCAAATACCTGTACTTTCTACTTCTTACATGTTGAACTCAAATACCTGTACTTTCTACTTCTTACATGTTGAACTCAAATACCTGTACTTTCTACTTCTTACATGTTGAACTCAAATACCTGTACTTTCTACTTCTTACATGTTGAACTCAAATACCTGTACTTTCTACTTCTTACATGTTGAACCCAAATACCTGTACTTTCTACTTCTTACATGTTGAACCCAAATACCTGTACTTTCTACTTCTTACATGTTGAACTCAAATACCTGTACTTTCTACTTCTTACATGTTGAACCCAAATACCTGTACTTTCTACTTCTCACATGTTGAACCCAAATACCTGTACTTTCTACTTCTTACATGTTGAACACAAATACCTGTACTTTCTACTTCTTACATGTTGAACCCAAATACCTGTACTTTCTACTTCTTACATGTTGAACCAAATACCTGTACTTTCTACTTCTTACATGTTGAACCCAAATACCTGTACTTTCTACTTCTTACATGTTGAACCCAAATACCTGTACTTTCTACTTCTTACATGTTGAACCCAAATACCTGTACTTTCTACTTCTTACATGTTGAACACAAATACCTGTACTTTCTACTTCTTACATGTTGAACACAAATACCTGTACTTTCTACTTCTTACATGTTGAACACAAATACCTGTACTTTCTACTTCTTACATGTTGAACCCAAATACCTGTACTTTCTACTTCTTACATGTTGAACCCAAATACCTGTACTTTCTACTTCTTACATGTTGAACTCAAATACCTGTACTTTCTACTTCTTACATGTTGAACCCAAATACCTGTACTTTCTACTTCTTACATGTTGAACACAAATACCTGTACTTTCTACTTCTTACATGTTGAACCCAAATACCTGTACTTTCTACTTCTTACATGTTGAACACAAATACCTGTACTTTCTACTTCTTACATGTTGAACCCAAATACCTGTACTTTCTACTTCTTACATGTTGAACACAAATACCTGTACTTTCTACTTCTTACATGTTGAACACAAATACCTGTACTTTCTACTTCTTACATGTTGAACACAAATACCTGTACTTTCTACTTCTTACATGTTGAACCCAAATACCTGTACTTTCTACTTCTTACATGTTGAACACAAATACCTGTACTTTCTACTTCTTACATGTTGAACACAAATACCTGTACTTTCTACTTCTTACATGTTGAACCCAAATACCTGTACTTTCTACTTCTTACATGTTGAACCAAATACCTGTACTTTCTACTTCTTACATGTTGAACACAAATACCTGTACTTTCTACTTCTTACATGTTGAACTCAAATACCTGTACTTTCTACTTCTTACATGTTGAACCAAATACCTGTACTTTCTACTTCTTACATGTTGAACACAAATACCTGTACTTTCTACTTCTTACATGTTGAACCCAAATACCTGTACTTTCTACTTCTTACATGTTGAACACAAATACCTGTACTTTCTACTTCTTACATGTTGAACCAAATACCTGTACTTTCTACTTCTTACATGTTGAACACAAATACCTGTACTTTCTACTTCTTACATGTTGAACCCAAATACCTGTACTTTCTACTTCTTACATGTTGAACCCAAATACCTGTACTTTCTACTTCTTACATGTTGAACACAAATACCTGTACTTTCTACTTCTTACATGTTGAACCCAAATACCTGTACTTTCTACTTCTTACATGTTGAACCAAATACCTGTACTTTCTACTTCTTACATGTTGAACCAAATACCTGTACTTTCTACTTCTTACATGTTGAACCCAAATACCTGTACTTTCTACTTCTTACATGTTGAACCCAAATACCTGTACTTTCTACTTCTTACATGTTGAACTCAAATACCTGTACTTTCTACTTCTTACATGTTGAACCCAAATACCTGTACTTTCTACTTCTTACATGTTGAACCAAATACCTGTACTTTCTACTTCTTACATGTTGAACCCAAATACCTGTACTTTCTACTTCTTACATGTTGAACACAAATACCTGTACTTTCTACTTCTTACATGTTGAACCCAAATACCTGTACTTTCTACTTCTTACATGTTGAACCCAAATACCTGTACTTTCTACTTCTTACATGTTGAACCCAAATACCTGTACTTTCTACTTCTTACATGTTGAACCCAAATACCTGTACTTTCTACTTCTTACATGTTGAACACAAATACCTGTACTTTCTACTTCTTACATGTTGAACCCAAATACCTGTACTTTCTACTTCTTACATGTTGAACCCAAATACCTGTACTTTCTACTTCTTACATGTTGAACCCAAATACCTGTACTTTCTACTTCTTACATGTTGAACTCAAATACCTGTACTTTCTACTTCTTACATGTTGAACCAAATACCTGTACTTTCTACTTCTTACATGTTGAACCCAAATACCTGTACTTTCTACTTCTTACATGTTGAACCCAAATACCTGTACTTTCTACTTCTTACATGTTGAACCCAAATACCTGTACTTTCTACTTCTTACATGTTGAACTCAAATACCTGTACTTTCTACTTCTTACATGTTGAACCCAAATACCTGTACTTTCTACTTCTTACATGTTGAACCCAAATACCTGTACTTTCTACTTCTTACATGTTGAACCCAAATACCTGTACTTTCTACTTCTTACATGTTGAACCCAAATACCTGTACTTTCTACTTCTTACATGTTGAACCCAAATACCTGTACTTTCTACTTCTTACATGTTGAACCCAAATACCTGTACTTTCTACTTCTTACATGTTGAACCCAAATACCTGTACTTTCTACTTCTTACATGTTGAACCCAAATACCTGTACTTTCTACTTCTTACATGTTGAACCCAAATACCTGTACTTTCTACTTCTTACATGTTGAACCCAAATACCTGTACTTTCTACTTCTTACATGTTGAACCCAAATACCTGTACTTTCTACTTCTTACATGTTGAACCCAAATACCTGTACTTTCTACTTCTTACATGTTGAACCCAAATACCTGTACTTTCTACTTCTTACATGTTGAACCCAAATACCTGTACTTTCTACTTCTTACATGTTGAACCCAAATACCTGTACTTTCTACTTCTTACATGTTGAACCCAAATACCTGTACTTTCTACTTCTTACATGTTGAACCCAAATACCTGTACTTTCTACTTCTTACATGTTGAACCCAAATACCTGTACTTTCTACTTCTTACATGTTGAACCCAAATACCTGTACTTTCTACTTCTTACATGTTGAACCCAAATACCTGTACTTTCTACTTCTTACATGTTGAACCCAAATACCTGTACTTTCTACTTCTTACATGTTGAACCCAAATACCTGTACTTTCTACTTCTTACATGTTGAACCCAAATACCTGTACTTTCTACTTCTTACATGTTGAACCCAAATACCTGTACTTTCTACTTCTCTCATTTCCCAAACAGCTGGTTCCTTTAGTCTGAATGTGTGTTTGGTGGCGTGATCATTATTCTTTAGAGTCATTGCGTGCCTATTGATTTGAACACGATCCGTGTATCCATCATTTCCTGGTCTTCTCTAAAGAAGAGGGACCAATGGAAACGTTGTCATGTTGCCGTTGTTCAGCATGGAAACATTCATTAGCTAACAATGACATTATTGTTCTATTAATATAAAGGGAGGTCAGGTACTCTTTAAAACAGCTGCTAGTTATGGGTACTTTTTACTGAAGTACACTTCAAAGCCTCTTTACTTTGACTTGAGTAAAGAAGTTTAGTCAGTACTTCTACTTTCACCAGAGTATTTTTAAACACGAGTATCTGTACTTCTACTTGAGTAAAGGATGTGTGTACTTCTACTTGAGTAAAGGATGTGTGTACTTCTACTTGAGTAAAGGATGTGTGTACTTCTACTTGAGTAAAGGATGTGTGTACTTCTACTTGAGTAAAGGATGTGTGTACTTCTACTTGAGTAAAGGATGTGTGTACTTCTACTTGAGTAAAGGATGTGTGTACTTCTACTTGAGTAAAGGATGTGTGTACTTCTACTTGAGTAAAGGATGTGTGTACTTCTGCTTGAGTAAAGGATGTGTGTACTTCTACCTGAGTACAGTATGTGTGTACTTCTGCTTGAGTAAAGGATGTGTGTACTTCTACATGAGTAAAGTATGTGTGTACTTCTACTTGAGTAAAGGATGTGTGTACTTCTGCTTGAGTAAAGGATGTGTGTACTTCTACCTGAGTACAGTATGTGTGTACTTCTGCTTGAGTAAAGGATGTGTGTACTTCTACTTGAGTAAAGGATGTGTGTACTTCTACTTGAGTAAAGGATGTGTGTACTTCTGCTTGAGTAAAGGATGTGTGTACTTCTACCTGAGTAAAGGATGTGTGTACTTCTACTTGGGTAAATGATGTGTGTACTTCTACTTGAGTAAAGGATGTGTGTACTTCTACTTGAGTAAAGGATGTGTGTACTTCTGCTTGAGTAAAGGATGTGTGTACTTCTGCTTGAGTAAAGGATGTGTGTACTTCTACCTGAGTAAAGGATGTGTGTACTTCTACTTGGGTAAAGGATGTGTGTACTTCTACTTGAGTAAAGGATGTGTGTACTTCTACTTGAGTACAGGATGTGTGTACTTCTACTTGAGTAAAGGATGTGTGTACTTCTACCTGAGTAAAAGATGTGTGTACTTCTACTTGGGTAAAGGATGTGTGTACTTCTACTTGAGTACAGGATGTGTGTACTTCTACTTGAGTAAAGGATGTGTGTACTTCTGCTTGAGTAAATGATGTGTGTACTTCTGCTTGGGTAAAGGATGTGTGTACTTCTACTTGAGTACAGGATGTGTGTACTTCTACTTGAGTAAAGGATGTGTGTACTTCTACTTGAGTACAGGATGTGTGTACTTCTACTTGAGGAAAGGATGTGTGTACTTCTGCTTGAGTAAAGGATGTGTGTACTTCTGCTTGAGTAAAGGATGTGTGTACTCTTGGCCTCTCTGGCTGAGTGTTATCTTCAGAGATGTGTACTCCTTCAGTTGTTCCACCTCTCCGCCCTGAGCAGAGTTTAGCAGGAAGTGACCCGGCTCAGAAACCACCAGGAATTCCCCAAAGCTAAAAGTAAACGTGGGGTTTCTGTGTTTTCCGCAGCATGATGCGTATTTTAGTGAAGCGGTGATCAGCGCCCTGTCTAATTACACAGGAATCAATCACTGAGTAACGAGTGTTTGGGGAGCCTCTAATCCTCTGCATCTGTTGAGGGTAGCTCCAGCTAACATTCACACGCTCAACCTCCACTGGTCCCAGACCAGCAGGGAGGGAACAATACACCAGACTCATCATCTCACCACAGCTTTATTACTGAGAGCCTGCAGTCAAGTTTTCATTTAGTTTATGACTGAGATATTTTTCAAAAACCAATACTCTACTTCTGTTGACATGTTAAAGGTTACATTTTACTGATGTTTGATGTTTTAAAACCGATATTCGAGAATACAGTGCCGTCAGAAAGACTCGGATATCGTACTGAAGTTAACAATAACAACAAAAACCAGATGATATCTTCAAATATTCAACAGAACAACAGTTTTTATTGACTGATGCTATCAACCTTTAGCTGGCTAACGTTAGCTAGGTAGCTCGCTTAGCTTAGCTACCGATCTAACAAGCTAGGTAGCGAATGTTCAACCCAGTCTCACGGCATGTCGTGTTATCGTCAGGACATGTAATCTATTGATTTGTGTTCACCAGCACGATTCTCCCCTTTTTCTCGTGTCACACAGAACGATTTTAAAAGCATTGTATTTCTATTGGTAGTGTGTGTCGTGCCTGCACCTCGTCTTTCTGTCCGGTCGGGTTCATAAAAACATGTTCTTACTCAATATCTGACCCTAACCCTTTTATTTTAAATTGTATAATGTCTGACTTTTTTTGCCGTCCGCGAAGAAAATAAATGGCTCAGAGTCTCAGAATACTGACATCTGTATTTTGTTATTGTTTACATTGCTTTTTAAATCGTTCTGTGTGACACGAAAGAAAAGGGGAAATGGTGTTGGTGAACACGAATCAATAGATTACATTACAATGCCGTGAGACTGTTTTGGAATCCTAACGTCAGCTATTTAGCTGGCAAATGTTATCTAGGTAGCTCGCTTAGCTTAGCTAGCTCTCTAACAAGCTAGGAAGCAAATGTTAGCTATCGACTAGCTGTGGCCAACTTTGTGGCTCTGGTTATTAAAATGTGAATTATAATTGAACCATGTATGATTCGACTTGTTGTTGTTGTATGTAAGCAGACGCTGTTATTCAGCAGCAGCTCCAAACATCAACGTAATGCCTCTAATATACGCCTTCTGAATAAAGTAATCACATGTTGGCTGTAACTCCATGCCAGTTCATTGAAAAGCTCAAAAACAGTAGCAATAGCTATCCTACTGCCGGCAAAGGGGAATAGTGATATAGGTCTGATCAAGACTTTTTGTCCACTGAAAGTTCAATAAGAGTATGACTAAGTATGATAAAGAAATGTAAGAGACTTGACATGACTTTCCCACGCTTCCTTCAAAGGGCCCGTCCTCCCTGTGAACCGTCCCTCTGAGATGAATCACGGAATAAGGGTTTTATTCTTATACGTCTTGGTTGAGGTGAACTACTGGGAACAATAAGCATTAACCTCATAAAACATGCCGTCTGGGGTCAAAGGAGAAGAAGCAGCTCCTGTATTTCCTCTCATCTTTCCTACAGACCCTCTCTCAGCTCCTCTTCCTCTCCTCTGCGTGGCTCTCAGGACTTTTCTGTAATTAAAGCCAAATGACTTCCCTCTTCTTTTCCCCACAGCTGCTCCCATGTAACCACTGCTATTAAAGATACCAGAGAAAAGACACGTTTACCACCTGTAATGATATTGCAATTGATTCACAAACAGTTTAAGTCACTAGGGACACTAAACAGGACATATTTAAAATACATCTTACTAACAAGAGTTCAAGTTTAATACAGAAACAAAACCAAGCTAAAACCAAGCAAGGAGTCAGAAGGACCATCAAAACGTGAATGTTTGAATGCATTTATAATACTTTGATACCATAGGCTTCATCGTAGCAGGACATGCTGTAATGCTAACAGACAGGTAAGAACGAGAGAGCCTTCAGGCCCAGACGTGATGTTATAGGAACAAGAAACAATAATAAACATTATCCCAAACAACAAACATCAATACAAACAAGCTATGAAGACAGAAGGATATTAGGGCCACATTTATTTTGAGATTTGACCAGAAGTGATTCGAAAAATATAATTTTTCTCAGAAGTCCAAAAAGAAAAATCCACTTTTGTGGAAAAACAAACACTTACCCTAACTACCTAACATGAGTATTGATAAGTCTGAACCCTGGTTTAAAGCAGGTAAGATGTAATAAACACAGTTAGTCGTCGTTATTATGTACCGTGAAGTACCATGCATACAAATACATCAATCTCCAAAAGACAAGGCAGGATTTATGGCAGATTAAAGTTTAGAGGGAGAGATTAACGATCCCATCACCTCCACACACGCTCACACCAGAGTTCACACCAAACACACCGGGTGTTACCTGATATTCTGCCCCCCCTCATGTCAGAGGTTCCTCCAGATGGGAGTTTTGTTCCAGACCCTTTGTGACCTCCAGAGGCGTTGGAGTGTGATCCCTGCAGACCCCAATATCCCCCCCAAAATCCTCCCAAAACAACCCCCAATATCCACCCCAATATCCCCCCAAAACAACCCCCAGTATCCCCCCAATATCAGATTTTGGCCACTTGATGATGTCATAACGATGTTTTGTCTTGTGTAACCATTAGCCAATCAGCAACAAGGTAACCCCCCCCCCCCCCCTTATCACCTGAATCTCCTCCTAGAGCACCATTGAGTTCTTTGTAACCAAATGTCTCTCAGAGGGGCGTGGGGAGGGGCTCCTTGTTTTCATCTAAAGTAACAGACAGAGAATCAGCACTTTGGAAACAGGGCTGAAACAGAGGGGATTATGGGTAATGCTGCAATGATCTGTTTGGTGTTTCAGCCAATCAGAGACAGGGTCTGGATATATCTGAGACCTGTGATATAGTGATGAAGAGGAGGATGACAGGGGACCTTTCAGAGATGTTTAGCTCCGTCTTTATTTCTCTAAAACCTCCCGGTCGTGTTACATTCGAGGAATTCAAGCGTTTCCGGATAAAACCTCAGAAATACTTTTGTGTATAAAAACCGTAACGTGAAACTCTCCGTGCTCTCAGAGCCGTCTGACTGCAGCTTCTCCTCCGGGGGTCCGCTCACTTTAAAAACACGAGACGAGAAGCCAAACCCGTCCACTTTCTGGAAACTCTTCTTTATTTTGGCTTTTGCTGCAAAAACTAAAGAAATGCATTGAAATGAAAACGACTGCTTTACAGTCCTCAGTGCGCTGATGATGAACGATGACTCTGAGAAGGAGAAGTGTTCGATCTCACTGTTCTGCACCAACCCAGTCTCCCAGCATGTCGTGTTATAGTCACGACATGTAATCTATTGATTCGTGTTCACCAACACGATTTACCCCTTTTTTTTGTGTCACACAGAACGATTTTAAAAGCTATGTATTTCTATTGGTAGCATGTTTCGTCCTTTTGTCCGGTCGGGTCGTGGAAGACCGGAAGCTGTGTGGTTCATGAAAACATGTTCTTACTCAATATCAAGCCACGATTATTCTTTTTTCATTTTAAATCGTATAATGCCGTCTGTGAGGAAAAGAAACGGCTCAGAGCCTCAGGATACTGACATCTGTATTTTTAAATCTTTTTTTCCTTCTAATTTGTTATTCTTTTCTAAATAACACTGTTATTTACTATTTACTCACCAATAACACACAATTATCCTTGTTTTTATTTACTTGTTTAATTCCATAATCTCTGGCTTTTTTGGCGTCCGTCAGGAACTGAATTTCAAAATAAAAATAACCGGAAACAGACGTAGCATCGTTGCGATACACAGCCACTGAACTGATTACCCAAGATTAGGGTTGGTATCGTTTGAATTTCCACGATTCTGATTCCGATTCCGATTCTACTTTTCGATTCCGGTTCTTAACGGTTCTTGATTCCGGTTCTTTGAGGCAGGGTAACAAAATGATACACGCTTCTTCCACCAAGAAATTACATTTATTCGAGAAACTTTGACACAGGTTAGTTTACAGTAATATTCACATGAATCAGTCTGTTTATATTCACTGCTATGTAACTGTAACCTGAACCACTGAAGCTACAACAGTGCAACTTTTAAAGGAACCCCCCCCCCATTTAAAAACAGTTGTTGTTGAGAAAAACAAGCAGATCTGCCTCTCAGGCAAACCGGGAAGAAATGTTTGAACATTTGAAAGTAAAATGCTTCAATCTGGTGCACTTTGAGCAGAATGACTAGAGACTAGATCTAGGGGAACTCTAAACACCCATATGAAAAAGATCGGTTTACATTTTAATAATTAAATAAGTATGTGAGCATAACCAGTAACCCATAGCCAATAACAAATACATGTAACGTGTTTTATTTTTGTTGTTCATTCATATCTTATTTTACTATTTTATTTATGCATATTTTTGTATCTCTCCAGTTTAAACGATATGTCTGGTTTACTGTCCTATAGTTTACATTGGAATGATTTCAAACCTGTTTTATCCCAATCATTATAAAGGAGAGCCTTGGAAATATGTGTTTACATAAATTGTGATCAAACCGTTTGAACTTAGACTAAAGTGAACTATCTGAACCCTCAGAGTCCTTTACCTCACTGAGCTGTAGTTATCAGCCTCAGTCTGACTGGAGAGGACTCTCCTCCACCTCTCAGAGTCCTTTACCTCACTGAGCTGTAGTTATCAGCCTCTCAGTCTGACTGGAGAGGACTCTCCTCCACCTCTCAGAGTCCTTTACCTCACTGAGCTGTAGTTATCAGCCTCAGTCTGACTGGAGAGGACTCTCCTCCACCTCTCAGAGTCCTTTACCTCACTGAGCTGTAGTTATCAGCCTCAGTCTGACTGGAGAGGACTCTCCTCCACCTCTCAGAGTCCTTTACCTCACTGAGCTGTAGTTATCAGCCTCAGTCTGACTGGAGAGGACTCTCCTCCACCTCTCAGAGTCCTTTACCTCACTGAGCTGTAGTTATCAGCCTCAGTCTGACTGGAGAGGACTCTCCTCCACCTCTCAGAGTCCTTTACCTCACTGAGCTGTAGTTATCAGCCTCAGTCTGACTGGAGAGGACTCTCCTCCAGCCCTCAGAGTCCTTTACCTCACTGAGCTGTAGTTATCAGCCTCTCAGTCTGACTGGAGAGGACTCTCCTCCACATCATTGGAGAAACATCTTCTTCTTCCGTTAGAGCAGCTAGCACCAGATGCTAATAACAACAGCGCGTACCGGTGCACCCTCCCTCTCTCCCTTTCTCCCTCCCTCCCTCGCACTTTGGCTGTGAGCTGCGGGCGCCAGATAAGCCAACATCCCCCATTGTCATCACTTACAGCGCCCATCGTACAGGGCAAATGAAACGTGTAACCGGGATGAAAAGGGTGTTACATTTACTTAATTATGAATGTTGTTACATCAAGGCCGAAAATTAGGATGAGCCCCAACGGTCAAAAATGTTTTCTTCCCTCCCAGATCTGTCAGCGCAGCGCCTCCACAGATCTGGCGCCCTAGGCGAACATCTATAACACCAGTGCTACGGGCCGGCCCTGGTCTCAGGTTACGCTGTAGGAAGTGTAGGTACAACGCTACATTTCCCGCCTCGCTGCAGTCATACAGTAGGCTACGGAGAGCGGCGAGAAACATTTCCTCAGGCATCGAAAAGCGGAACCGAAATTCACATTTCTAAATGATGCCGTTGGAATCGAAATGTTGGAACCGGTTCCGAACCGGAACCGGTTCTCGGTACCCAACCCTACCCAAGATCCTCAGCTTGAAGCTCGGTGATTGGATGTTGTAGCCGCAATGCATGTTGGGATATGGTGTTTATGCGATATGAAATCCGAAAAACATTTCTGAGTTTAGGATGGCCGAAGACACTACACTACCCATAATCCCCAGCTATCGTTTAGGACTACAGTCCCCGTGATTAATCTTCAAGCTCTGATTGGATATTGGAGGGCAGTGCGCCAAGGTTACGCCGAGCGTCAAACAGCATTTTGAAATGGAACGAAACCACGCCAGACTATCCAAAACTGGACTCGAACGCCCAACGAGAACTACACATGCTGGCTATTGTGTTCCGCAACATGTTCTATGGGACGTCTCGACTGAACGTTTTCGTTTTCCCCAAAATGAGAAGTTGACAGTATTAAACTGTGTACAGCCCTGGAGGTTTAGGCCATAGGAAACACATTGGTGTGTACACATTTAAAACGTGTAATTACTAAATGGGTGAAAATCGCTTGTATCCATAATGGCAGCATTAATATATACCCACATGACAGCTCATTGTTACTTTGTAATTCTACTCCACTACAATTCAGAGGTTAACCTGGTATTTTGACTCCACTACATTTATTTTAGTTACTCTGCAGATTCTGATTAATGATGTGAAATATAAACAACCCTTAAATCAGACTTTAGTTACACCTGAGTAAAACTCAGGAAAGGTGATTGTCAAGTGCCAACAATCAGGAGAGATATTTGATAGTTGGTGCTCGAGAAGACTAAACATGTATCTGCAGATCTCTATAAAGTATATTCATTACTCGTTATTCTCTACTAATAGTTCATTAAAGACTGTATATTATGGCTATTTTGCACATCCCTTTCAAGATTTCAAGATGTTCTAAGTGCTTCAACATAGTTAACATTGCAGGAAAGCAATACATTAGACGTTAAATACTTTGTCAGACTTAATATTTATCTGTAGATAGATACCCCCAAAGCTTTTTTCTTATTTGAAAGTAGTGTTAATTTCGTTGACTAAAACTATGACGAAATATGTTCGTCAACGACCTTTTTTTCCATGACGAAAACGAAACGATGACGAGACGGCACCGACGGCAGTAAACAATAACTGTAACGAAATCATCATGCAATATCGTTGACGAAAAGTGACGAGACGAAAATGTAGTTCACTAAATAAAAACTATGCCAAAATCTGTCTTTACTTTCGTTGACGAAAAAGGAGGAGACGAAATATTATCAAAGATAACGTTACATCTCTGATAGTCAGTTTTTCTCCCAGCAGTTCCATTTCCAGTGCTGCGGCTGGGCAGCAGCTGTGTGTCTGTGCTGCGGCTGGGCAGCAGCTGTGTGTCTGTGCTGCGGCAGGGCAGCAGCTGTGTGTCTGTGCTGCGGCTGGGCAGCAGCTGTGTGTCTGTGCTGCGGCAGGGCAGCAGCTGTGTGTCTGTGCTGCGGCAGGGCAGCAGCTGTGTGTCTGTGCTGCGGCTGGGCAGCAGCTGTGTGTCTGTGCTGCGGCAGGGCAGCAGCTGTGTGTCTGTGCTGCGGCTGGGCAGCAGCTGTGTGTCTGTGCTGCGGCTGGGCAGCAGCTGTGTGTCTGTGCTGCGGCAGGGCAGCAGCTGTGTGTCTGTGCTGCGGCTGGGCAGCAGCTGTGTGTCTGTGCTGCGGCTGGGCAGCAGCTGTGTGTGTCTGTGCTGCGCGCGGCGGTAGATTTGAATTACACCGGGCAGCGGCACAATGTGAACTGTCAGGAAGACTTGGGTCTAACTCATGGTCTAACTTGTGGTCTAACTCATGGTCTAACTCGTGGTCTAACTCATGGTCTAACTCGTGGTCTAACTCGTGGTCTAACTTGTGGTCTAACTCATGGTCTAACTCGTGGTCTAACTCGTGGTCTAACTCGTGGTCTAACTTGTGGTCTAACTCATGGTCTAACTCGTGGTCTAACTCATGGTCTAACTAACCTTATTCAACAGAAAATAAAATGGCAACAACAGGGCTTGGGAGCAGTGGTCGCACTCGCGTTAATCGAATACCCCCCCCGTCAGCGCGAGTGAGTGATAAATTGTGCACTCGACGGGTAATAATGGATTATGACGGAAATGTTACGATCCTGTCCGTCAAAATGACTGACAACGAAAAAGTCTAAAGCCACCACTGCTTGGGAGAAAGAAACGATGTGATATTTGGGCCCATTTTCGCTACAATGAGGCGGAGAAAAAAAGCGAATGCATTGTTTTATCAGAAGGGAAGCAATGTGGCCAAAACACAGGTAAAAACACCACAAACCTGATACTCTCTGCAAAGCTTCTCAATCATTCAACCTGTTTTTCATCAAATAAGGACAAGATATAATCTTATTGTGAAATACGTTTGACTAAAATGACAAATGATTGGTTTTGGCTCGACTAGTTTGACTGAAATGTTCTATATAATCTGATGACTAAAAAAGACTCAACAGTTTTCATTGACAAAAAGTAGACTAAAATAATTAGTTTTCTTTGATTAAAATAAGACTAAAATGCTCAGACTTTTAGTCGACTAAAACTTGACTAAATAAAAACAGGATGAAGGTGACTAAATATGACTAAAACTAAAAAGGAAATTTAACACAGGACTAAGACTAAAACTAAATTAAAAAATAGCTGACGAAATTAACACTCTTTGAAAGAAGACCTTAATCTAAAGTATTCTTTAATGTGTTAATAAAGGTTAATTAGTTTGTCTGTTTTGCACATCCTCATATTAATATCTTTGTACATCCGGCACTAAACTGTTTTATTGTAGAGATCACTTACAGTATCTTCTTGATTTTTTATATTCTATACTTCTATCATTGACCTTCTACTTTCCCCCTATGAAAGTATGGACTCTTAATATTGTTTTAATCAAATAACATTATTCAACAAAAATAACATTATTCAACAAAAATAACATTATTCAACAAAAATAATTCAATAACGTGCTTTAACCACTAGGCGGTGACACAAGGTACACACAGCATACTAATAATAACTTTGTATTATTAGTGTAGGACACTTGTGTATGTATAACATCTGAAGATGTGTAGTTTTATTCATGCGTTCACATAATGTTACAGCATATTGCTATACTATTTCAGACTCAGTATTTACATTCTTACATTCAAAGGAAATCAGTAATATCTTTAAAAACTACAAGTCCTTTTCTATCAGCTGTGCACCGTTATGGTGTAAATATAACCCATCTATGAATGAGATCAAATGTAAAAGTCAGCCGAATTAGTGTTGATACTGCAAGGAGACGTATTGTGTGAAGAGAAATGTAAGATATTGTTTAATTGCTGATATATTTATGATCCACGTCACATTTTCAGTGTTGGCGGCATTTCTTCTGTTTGTCTAGAAGTCTTCTCATCAGGGCTCTATAAATAAAGAACTACGGCAGATATGTAATATGTAATGCAGCCGAACCGTGTATTACAATGCCGTTATGTGATGACTTTCAAAGAGAAAAGCAAGAACACTCGGAATTAAGTATTATTTTCTATTAAAAAAAATGTTTTTCCGATTTCATATCATATAAACACCAAATCCCAACATGCATTGCGGCTAAACCATCCAATCAGCGAGCTTAAACCATAACTGCGGATCTTGGGTAATCGCTCGAAATGCCTACGTACCTAACGGACATCCTTCACCCACATGACCCACCCCGGAACCTGCGGTCCTCAGACTCTGGCCTGCTCACCACCCCCCGCACCAAACTGCGAACCTTCGGGGACAGAGCCTTCAGCGTGGCAGCCCCCCCCCCTCTGGAACGCTCTCCCTGCGGAGATTCGCAACATCCCCACACTCGACGCCTTCAAAGGGCCCTCAAGTCCCATCTGTTTGCCAAGGCTTTCGGCCCCTAATCGATCTGTTGTTCTGTCTGTCTGACTTTTGGTTTGTTATGTTGGTTTTTGCCCTATTACTTGTAAAGCGACCTTGGGTCCTTGAAAGGCGCTATATAAATCCAAGCTATTATTATTATTATTACGTCTGTTTCCGGTTATTTTTATTTAGAAATTCAGTTCCTGACCCGTTTCTTTTCCTCACAGACGGAAACAAAAGTCCGACATTATACGATATAAAATAAAAACAATAATCGTGGCTTGATATCGAGTAAGAACATGTTTTTATGAACCCCACAGCTTCCGGTCTTCCAACACCCGACCGGACAAAAAGACGCAGGCACGAAACTTACTACCAACAGAAATACATTGCTTTTAAAATCGTTCTGTGTGACACGAAAAAAAAAAAGGGGAAAGTCGTGTTGGTGAACACGAATCAATAGATTACATGTCCTGACTATAACACGACATGCCGTGAGACTGGGTTGTCTGTACTGACTGTTCTCAGGTGGTCCTCAAGGATTTTAAAGTACTTCTCCTTTCACTCAAGTACCAGACCTGAGTACTTCTCCTGTAGTCCCTGAGCATGTCTTGTCCCCATGCTGCTGCTGATGAACGATGTGGGTCAATGAGTGTCTCTGATCTGATCACTTGTGAGTGTTGTCCTGGTGTTTTGCGTGCAGTCTGAACTCTGAAGGCTCCGGCTCACATTATGAGGAGCGGCTAAAGTCGTTATGAGCATTATCTGAGGAGTCGCTCCTCATGAAGTGACTCCCGGAGACAGGCAGTAATGAATGCTTAACATATCAGAGTGGAATACATGGCGACCTGTGAGGCGTGAAGACGCCACATTAGAGTCCTGCAGCCTAATGCCCTCGTTCAGCCTCTGATATCAGGAGAAGATGTGGATCCTCAGCTCATGCATGACGGGGGGAACCGGGAGGAACCGGGGAACATTAAAGATCCGCTTTTCATTTCCTCCACCAGAGAAATGAGCTGGCGTCGGATCAGACGCAGAAGATGAGATTAAAATACAGAGAGCGGTTCAGATAATCACAAGAGCAGCGAGGGAGAAGCCACCGTGCAGCCACACACCCACACACACACACACACACACACACACACACACACACTCACACACACACACGCACACACACACACACACTGCGACCACACCCTCGTTCCGCCGCCTGATTTCTATAATCAGTGTTTTTTATTTGAACAATAAATCAGATTTCTTAACGTCTGTGACAGACGTTGCTCCAGGAGCCAATCACTGAGCAGCTCCTCTGACCTCTGGGAGCTTTAAACTACTTTTACTTTTAGCTTTCCTCTTGCTCATCCGGCCTGTAACCTTTACCTTACGATGTTTTCTCATCGGGGAAAGCTCTTAAATCAAAATGTGTGCTTTCAATATTATTTTATAGTAAAGTTTCTTCATCCCAAACTGTGCTCCCCCTCACACACACACACACACACACGCACGCACGCACACACGCGCACACACGCATACACGCACACACACACACACACACACATGCACGCATAATTTCCACTGGGGACAGGGGGGCCACTTTTCAAATGTGTTTTTTTTACGCAAGTGGTCATCGTCACGGAGCAGCGCCTGGGTGTGTGTGGCAGGAGCGCATTTTGTGAGAGAGAGAGAGAGAGAGAGAGAGAGAGAGAGAGAGAGAGAGAGAGAGAGAGAGAGAGAGAGAGAGAGTTACGGGGTTGTTGTTAGCATCTGATGCTAGCTCGGAGCTAACGGAGTTTAGAAGCTGTTTCAACAATAAGGAGAGGGAGAGCTCTCTCCTGTGGGACTGAGAGAGGTAACGTCGGCTCAGTCAAGGACTGAGTGATTGTAAACTTTAGTCTAAGTTATCTCAGTGGGTCTCAAACAGTTTGGTCTAAACAAATATTTCCATCTATTTAATATAGTCGTTCAAAATAAGTTAAGAAATAATTCCAATGTCAGTAAAAAATAAAAAAACACAGTTTGAAAGGGGAGTGATTAGTAAAATATGCATAAATAAAAAGAAAGAATGCAGACTAGGTAAGATGAAGATAGGAGAGAGGAGTTTCTCAAATATGTGTTATTGCTTGTGAGAATACTCTAATGGTTTTTGGAGGATTGAAATATATACAGTTCTGTTTCATGAGTGTTGAGAGCTGTATCCATACATCTCTTCATTTGTGCACCAGATCGATGCCATTAACTTCAATTTAAAGAAACAAATCTTACCGGGGAGCATGCCCCCGGACCCCCCTAGAGGAGGTGAGGTCATCACAAATAAAACAGGTTCATGGATAGATAAGTGTGCACACTCATTATATACCCTACACATTTTGTCTTGGATTAGTCCATAGTCCCTCGTATATTTGTAGAGAGGCAGGAAATGGAATTAAATCGAGAACAATGTTTCATTGCGGAGGACCCGCTGTTTTGTGTCCCCCACTTCTCAAACCAAAGTTACACCCTTGCACACACACACACACACACACACACACACACACACACACACACACACACACACACACACACACACACACACACACACACACACACACACACACACACACACACACACACACACACACACACACACACACACACACACACACACACACACACACACACACCTCCCCTGCTGGTCACCCATGAATTTGGCTCTAATTGAATTCACCGGAGATAAACGAGTGTTAATTGGGACGATAACGATGAGCGCAGCCCCCTGTTCCTCACAGCGGGGTGGGGGTCTATTAGAGGGGGGGGGGTTCTTTGTGTGGCGGGGTCTATTGGAGGGGGGGTCTCTGCAGTCCTTTGTGCTGCTTTTCTTTAGGAGGAAGCAATAAAGCAATGAAAAGCTCTGTGCTGTGACCCCCCCAGTGTGAGAGAGGGCCGTGTGTGTGTGTGTGTGTGTGTGTGTGTGTGTGTGTGTGTGTGTGATGACTTCATGATCACATCCCCAGAGGCAACCGTCAATACTCAGTGTTTTCATGAGGCCAATGGAAAGCAGGTATGGCGTAAACATATCCATTATTAAACAGGGTCACACACACACACACACACACACACACACACACACACACACACACACACACACACACACACACACACACACACACACACACACACACACACTGGACATCAGCCTCCCTATATGAGGGGCCTGCAGGACTCTGGATATGAACTCACTTTCTTTATTACGCTCCCTCAGAATCCATCAATATTGAAACTTTGAACGCTCGTTTGATTTTATTGCTTTGTTATAAATTCTTCACGAGATAATAAGAAATGCCTCAACACTGAACCACGTGGAGGTAAACAGAGTGAAGGAGTGTGTGTGTGTGTGTGTGTGTGTGTGTGTCTGTGTGTGTGTGTGTGTGCGTGTGTGTGTGCGTGTGTGTGCGTGCGTGTGCGTGTGCGTGCGTGTGTGTGTGTGCGTGTGTGTGTTCAGATGAGCACAGATAACTTTTGTTACCTGACGCTGCCCGCCCCCGGCGTAAAGAGCGAAAAGAGATCAACTCAGTGAAAGTACCGCCTGCTGACCAATCAGAGCTCCGTGTGCGGAGTTTCAATCTATCAAGTCATATTACAGGAGAAAGGAAATACAGTTTAAACTGCCGTATACAGAGAAGACGCCGACGTGTCGCACTTATCATTCATATCACATCAATCAGATCATCGATCATAATGTATCATATATCTCCTGATCTGAGTCAGCTGAGCCGTATCTGGCCGTGCAACACTCACAGTGTCACAGACTGGATGCAGAAGGATTATTTTAAGCAACACATTAAGTTGAGGAAACACTCGAGTCAAATGTAATGAAAGTCAGATGGTGTCTTAGACGGGCAGTGATATCATAAAGCTGTTAATGTACGCATTCAAACACTTGTTCTGTTACCAGCTGTATTCACCTTGCAGGTGCAGCTCTGTGGCTTTGATCCTGGATCAAGTGTTTAAGTCATGGATGTTTAAAGCTCATATTTGTCTAATATTAGTTTACTTTTCATTAATGAAGTATGACGCTGCGCTGTCAGTACACTTGTCCCCGTTTGTGATTGGTCAAATGTAGCTAACCCCGCCCCTTTCACGTGAACGCGCTCTCAGCTGGTGAGAGAAACCCTGGCTTGATTTACCGAGTTGATAACCAGCGTCGTAGGACCGCTTAGCGAGATCTCGTTTGTTAGGGTTAGTTAAGATAACTCAGACATATCCAGGGTCTGTTGAACTGGCTTCATAGCACAGGGCACAGGGCGCATAGCAGCGCTAATGTCAAAGACACAAACATTATATTTGTATTTTACCAGGATGCAGTGACACAAATATTTGGGAAGGCTTAACCTCCCTAGCCTACAGCACCCGCCGCCCCTGACTTCAGTGTGTGTTTATTGACTAAGTCTTTACCTCCTGCTTCTGTAAAGGCTCATTGTGCAGAGGGTTGTATTCACGGCGGCACCATGAGCTCCTTCCCTGCTGTTGGTTAGCCTCACTTTTTAAACACCACGTCTTCTCAGGCTCTCAGTATAATTATCATCCAGGTCCTTTCTCCTAATTCCTGCTCTTCTCCGTCTACAGTTTGTTAGCAGCTAATGCCGCTCTGCTCCTGCACTACACACACTCTAAATCCTGCCATGTGTCTAATATCTATAGAATATGTCTCTCCTCCTGATATCATGACTTCAGAAGTGACACTGCAGTGAGACGTAGGCTCTTGTTTTTAGACAATGCATCATCTTGTTCAGTCAAAACATCTTACTTTGAGTTGCATCTCAGATGAAACACATCTTTACATATTTATTAGAAAGTCACCAACTAACATCAGAACACAGAAAACCTTTGAGCGTTTGCAGCTCATATTGAAACACAACATCTCCTGGTTCTGGTGAAATATAGTTCAAAATGAGTTCTTACCCCAAGTGAAGGAGTTCAAGTATCTCGGGGTCTTGTTCTCGAGTGAGGGAACAATGGAGCGTGAGATGGGCCGGAGAATCGGAGCAGCGGGAGCGGTACTGCAGTCGCTTTACCGCACCGTTGTGACGAAAAGGGAGCTGAGCCAGAAGGCAAAGCTCTCTGTCTACCGGGCCATTTTCGTTCCTACCCTCACCTATGGTCATGAAGGATGGGTCATGACCGAAAGAACGAGATCGCGGATACAAGCGGCCGAGATGGGTTTTCTCCGCAGGGTGGCTGGTGTCTCCCTTAGGGATAAGGTGAGAAGTTCGGTCATCAGGGAGGGACTCGGAGTTGAGCCGCTCCTCCTTCGCGTCGAAAGAAGCCAGTTGAGGTGGTTCGGGCACCTAGTTAGGATGCCACCTGGGCGCCTCCCTAGGGAGGTGTTCCAGGCACGTCCAGCTGGGAAGAGACCAAGGGGTAGACCTAGGACCAGGTGGAGGGATTATATCTCTTCCGCTGGCCTGGGAGCGCCTTGGGATCCCCCAGTCAGAGCTGGTTGATGTCGCCAGGGAAAAGGAAGTTTGGGGCTCTCTGCTGGAACTGCTACCCCCGCGACCCGACCACGGATAAGCGGAAGAAGATGGATGGATGGATGAGTTCTCCAGATAATTACAAGATGTGATTAATCTAAATATCCCGTCTTATTTCAAGAGATCTCACCAAGCTAATGTTCACTTGTTCTATTGGCAGATCTTTGGACTGATTCAAGAGAGAACAGCTTGTTTTCATTATTCTTTAACTTGTTTTTGGAGCAGCTTTTTCCAGTTATTGTGTCTTATATCATAAAGGACATATTCTGACTGGATATTAGACGAATATACTTTAGATTTTGAGTTGTTGTAACTGACTCCCACGTTTGCTTAGGTTCGTTAAGTCCTCTTGTTTTGTCATATCGTAAATAAGTAGGTGTTTTGTTACTTCTGGACTCCCCTCTCAGCTGCAGCCTGTGAGCCGGACACTGACAGAAGTGTTTCGCTTCCATCCCTGAACTCAGGGATGGAACATGTTCCATCCCTGAGTTCAGCCTCACAGAGAGAACATGTTCCATCCCTGAGTTCAGCCTCACAGAGAGAACATGTTCCATCCCTGAGTTCAGCCTCAAGGAGAGAACATGTTCCATCCCTGAGTTCAGCCTCACAGAGAGAACATGTTCCATCCCTGAGTTCAGCCTCACAGAGAGAACATGTTCCATCCCTGAGTTCAGCCTCAAGGAGAGAACATGTTCCATCCCTGAGTTCAGCCTCACAGAGAGAACATGTTCCATCCCTGAGTTCAGCCTCAAGGAGAGAACATGTTCCATCCCTGAGTTCAGCCTCAAGGAGAGAACATGTTCCATCCCTGAGTTCAGCCTCACAGAGAGAACATGTTCCATCCCTGAGTTCAGCCTCACAGAGAGAACATGTTCCATCCCTGAGTTCAGCCTCAAGGAGAGAACATGTTCCATCCCTGAGTTCAGCCTCACAGAGAGAACATGTTCCATCCCTGAGTTCAGCCTCAAGGAGAGAACATGTTCCATCTCTGAGTTCAGCCTCACAGAGAGAACATGTTCCATCCCTGAGTTCAGCCTCACAGAGAGAACATGTTCCATCCCTGAGTTCAGCCTCAAGGAGAGAACATGTTCCATCCCTGAGTTCAGCCTCAAGGGGAGAACATGTTCCATCCCTAAGTTCAGCCTCAAGGAGAGAACATGTTCCATCCCTGAGTTCAGCCTCACAGAGAGAACATGTTCCATCCCTGAGTTCAGCCTCAAGGAGAGAACATGTTCCATCCCTGAGTTCAGCCTCACAGAGAGAACATGTTCCATCCCTGAGTTCAGCCTCACAGAGAGAACATGTTCCATCCCTGAGTTCAGCCTCAAGGGGAGAACATGTTCCATTCCTGAGTTCAGCCTCACAGAGAGAACATGTTCCATCCCTGAGTTCAGACTCAAGGAGAGAACATGTTCCATCCCTGAGTTCAGCCTCACAGAGAGAACATGTTCCATCCCTGAGTTCAGCCTCAAGGAGAGAACATGTTCCATCCCTGAGTTCAGCCTCACAGAGAGAACATGTTCCATCCCTGAGTTCAGCCTCACAGAGAGAACATGTTCCATCCCTGAGTTCAGCCTCACAGAGAGAACATGTTCCATCCCTGAGTTCAGCCTCAAGGAGAGAACATGTTCCATCCCTGAGTTCAGCCTCACAGAGAGAACATGTTCCATCCCTAAGTTCAGCCTCAAGGAGAGAACATGTTCCATCCCTGAGTTCAGCCTCACAGAGAGAACATGTTCCATCCCTGAGTTCAGCCTCACAGAGAGAACATGTTCCATCCCTAAGTTCAGCCTCAAGGAGAGAACATGTTCCATCCCTGAGTTCAGCATCACAGAGAGAACATGTTCCATCCCTGAGTTCAGCCTCAAGGAGAGAACATGTTCCATCCCTGAGTTCAGCCTCAAGGAGAGAACATGTTCCATCCCTGAGTTCAGCATCACAGAGAGAACATGTTCCATCCCTGAGTTCAGGCCTCAAGGAGAGAACATGTTCCATCCCTGAGTTCAGCCTCAAGGAGAGAACATGTTCCATCCTGAGTTCAGTCATCACAGAGGAGAAAAATGTTCCCATCCCCTGAGTTCAGCTCAAGGAGAGAACATGTTCCATCCCTGAGTTCAGCCTCAAGGAGAGAACATGTTCCATCCCTGAGTTCAGCCTCAAGGAGAGAACATGTTCCATCCCTGAGTTCAGCCTCAAGGAGAGAACATGTTCCATCCCTGAGTTCAGCCTCAAGGAGAGAACATGTTCCATCCCTGAGTTCAGCCTCAAGAGAGAACATGTTCATCCTGAGTTCAGCCTCAAGGAGAGAACATGTTTCCATCCTGAGTTCGCTCACGGAGAGAACATGTTCCATCCCTGAGTTCAGCCTCAAGGAGAGAACATGTTCCATCCCTGAGTTCAGCCTCACAGAGAGAACATGTTCCATCCCTAAGTTCAGCCTCAAGGAGAGACATGTTCCATCCTGAGTTCAGCCTCAAGAGAGAACATGTTCCATCCCTGAGTTCAGCCTCAAGGAGAGAACATGTTCCATCCCTGAGTTCAGCCTCAAGGAGAGAACATGTTCCATCCCTGAGTTCAGCCTCACAGAGAGAACATGTTCCATCCCTGAGTTCAGCCTCAAGGAGAGAACATGTTCCATCCCTGAGTTCAGCCTCACAGAGAGAACATGTTCCATCCCTAAGTTCAGCCTCAAGGAGAGAACATGTTCCATCCCTGAGTTCAGCCTCAAGAGAGAACATGTTCCATCCCTGAGTTCAGCCTCAAGGAGAACATGTTCCATCCCTGAGTTCAGCCTCAAGGAGAGAACATGTTTCCATCCCTGAGTTCAGCCTCACAGAGAGAACATGTTTTCCATCCCTGAGTTCAGCCTCAAGGAGAGAACATGTTCCATCCCTGAGTTCAGCCTCAAGGAGAGAACATGTTCCATCCCTGAGTTCAGCCTCAAGGGAGGAACATGTTCCATCCCTGAGTTCAGCCTCACAGAGAGAACATGTTCCATCCCTGAGTCAGCCTCAAGGAGAGAACATGTTCCATCCTGAGTTCAGCCTCACAGAGAGAACATGTTCCATCCCTGAGTTCAGCCTCACAGAGAGAACATGTTCCATCCCTGAGTTCAGCCTCAAGGAGAGAACATGTTCCATCCCTGAGTTCAGCCTCAAGGAGAGAACATGTTCCATCCCTGAGTTCAGCCTCACAGAGAGAACATGTTCCATCCCTGAGTTCAGCCTCAAGGAGAGAACATGTTCCATCCCTGAGTTCAGCCTCACAGAGAGAACATGATCCATCCCTGAGTTCAGCCTCACGGAGAGAACATGTTCCATCCCTGAGTTCAGCCTCACAGAGAGAACATGTTCCATCCCTGAGTTCAGCCTCACGGAGAGAACATGTTCCATCCCTGAGTTCAGCCTCACAGAGAGAACATGTTCATCCCTGAGTTCAGCCTCAAGGAGAGAACATGTTCCATCCCTGAGTTCAGCCTCAAGGAGAGAACATGTTCCATCCCTGAGTTCAGCCTCACAGAGAGAACATGTTCCATCCCTGAGTTCAGCCTCACAGAGAGAACATTGTCCATCCCTGAGTTCAGCCTCACAGAGAGAACATGTTCCATCCCTGAATTCAGCCTCAAGGAGAGAACATGTTCCATCCCTGAGTTCAGCCTCACAGAGAGAACATGTTCCATCCCTGAGTTCAGCCTCACAGAGAGAACATGTTCATCCCTGAGTTTCACCTCACAGAAGAGAACATGTTCCATCCCTGAGTTCAGCCTCACAGAGAGAACATGTTCCATCCCTGAGTCAGCCTCAAGGAGAGAAACATGTTCCATCCCTGAGTTCAGCCTCACAGAGAGAACATGTTCCATCCTGAGTTCAGCCTCACAGGAGCGAACATGTTCCATCCCTGCGTTCAGACCTCAAGGAGAGAATAAACATGTTCCATCCTGAGTTCAGCCTCACAGAGAGAACATGTTCCATCCCTGAGTTCAGCCTCACAGAGAGAACATGTTCCATCCCTGAGTTCAGCCTCAAGGAGAGAACATGTTCCATCCCTGAGTTCAGCCTCAAGGAGAGAACATGTTCCATCCCTGAGTTCAGCCTCAAGGAGAGAACATGTTCCATCCCTGAGCTCAGCCTCACAGAGAGAACATGTTCCATCCCCTGAGTTCAGCCTCACAGAGAGAACATGTTCCATCCCTGAGTTCAGCCTCACAGAGAGAACATGTTCCATCCCTGAGTTCAGCCTCACGGAGAGAACATGTTCCATCCCTGAGTTCATCCTCAAGGAGAGAACATGTTCCATCCCTGAGGTTCAGCCATCACAGAGAGAACATTTTCCATCCCTGAGTTCAGCCTCACGGAGAGAACATGTTCCATCCCTGAGTTCAGCCTCACGGAGCGAACATGTTCCATCCCTGAGTTCAGCCTCAAGGAGAGAACATGTTCCATCCCTGAGTTCAGCCTCACGGAGAGAACATGTTCCATCCCTGAGTTCAGCTCACGGAGAGAACATGTTCCATCCCTGAGTTCAGCCTCAAGGAGAGAACATGTTCCATCCCTGAGTTCAGCCTCAAGGAGAGAACATGTTCCATCCCTGAGTTCAGCCTCACAGAGAGAACATGTCCATCCCTAAGTTCAGCCTCAAGGAGAGAACATGTTCCATCCCTGAGTTCAGCCTCACAGAGAGAACATGTTCCATCCCTGAGTTCAGCCTCAGGAGAGACATGTTCCATCCCTGAGTTCAGGCTCACGGAGAGAACATGTTCCTCCCTGAGTTCAGCCTCACAGAGAGAACATGTTCCATCCCTGAGTTCAGCTTCACAGAGAGAACATGTTCCATCCCTGAGTTCAGCCTCACGGAGCGAACATGTTCCATCCCTGAATTCAGCCTCAAGGAGAGAACATGTTCCATCCCTGAGTTCAGCCTCACAGAGAGACATGTTCCATCCCTGAGTTCAGCCTCACGGAGCGAACATGTTCCATCCCTGAGTTCAGCCTCAAGGAGAGAACATGTTCCATCCCTGAGTTCAGCCTCACAGAGAGAACATGTTCCATCCCTGAGTTCAGCCTCACGGAGAGAACATGTTCCATCCCTGAGTTCAGCCTCAAGGAGAGAACATGTTCCATCCCTGAGTTCAGCCTCAAGGAGAGAACATGTTCCATCCCTGAGTTCAGCCTCACAGAGAGAACATGTTCCATCTCTGAGTTCAGCCTCAAGGAGAGAACATGTTCCATCCCTGAGTTCAGCCTCACAGACAGAACATGTTCCATCCCTGAGTTCAGCCTCACAGAGAGAACATGTTCCATCCCTGAGTTCAGCCTCAAGGAGAGAACATGTTCCATCCCTGAGTTCAGCCTCAAGGGGAGAACATGTTCCATCCCTGAGTTCAGCCTCAAGGAGAGAACATGTTCCATCCCTGAGTTCAGCCTCAAGGAGAGAACATGATCCATCCCTGAGTTCAGCCTCACAGAGAGAACATGTTCCATCCTGAGTTCAGCCTCACAGAGAGAACATGTTCCATCCCTGAGTTCAGCCTCAAGGAGAGAACATGTTCCATCCCTGAGTTCAGCCTCAAGGAGAGAACATGTTCCATCCCTGAGTTCAGCCACACAGAGAGAACATGTTCATCCCTGAGTTCAGCCTCAAGGAGAGAACATGTTCCATCCCTGAGTTCAGCCTCAAGGGAGAAACATGTTCCATCCCTGAGTTCAGCCTCACAGAGAGAACATGTTCCATCCCTGAGTTCAGCCTCAAGGAGAGAACATGTTCCATCCCTGAGTTCAGCCTCACAGAGAGAACATGTTCCATCCCTGAGTTCAGCCTCACAGAGAGAACATGTTCCATCCCTGAGTTCAGCCTCAAGGGGAGAAAATGTTCCATCCCTGAGTTCAGCCTCACGGAGAGAACATGTTCCATCCCTGAGTTCAGCCTCACAGAGAGAACATGTTCCATCCCTGAGTTCAGCCTCAAGGAGAGAACATGTTCCATCCCTGAGTTCAGCTCAAGGAGAGAACATGTTCCATCCCTGAGTTCAGCCTCACAGAGAGAACATGTTCCATCCCTGAGTTCAGCCTCAAGGAGAGAACATGTTCCATCCCTGAGTTCAGCCTCAAGGAGAGAACATGTTCCATCCCTGAGTTCAGCCTCACAGAGAGAACATGTTCCATCCCTGAGTTCAGCCTCAAGGAGAGAACATGTTCCATCCCTGAGTTCAGCCTCAAGGGGAGAACTGTTCCATCCCTGAGTTCAGCCTCAAGGAGAGAACATGTTCCATCCTGAGTTCAGCCTCAAGTAGAGAACATGATCCATCCCTGAGTTCAGCCTCACAGAGAGAACATGTTCCATCCCTGAGTTCAGCTCACAGAGAGAACATGTTCCATCCCTGAGTTCAGCCTCAAGGAGAGAACATGATCCATCCTGAGTTCAGCATCACAGAGAGAACATGTTCCATCCCTGAGTTCAGCCTCACAGAGAGAACATGTTCCATCCCTGAGTTCAGCCTCAAGGAGAGAAACATGTTCCATCCCTGAGTTCAGCCTCAAGGAGAGAAATGTTCCATCCCTGAGTTCAGCCTCACAGAAAGAACATGTTCCATCCTGAGTTCAGCCTCAAGGAGAGAACATGTTCCATCCCTGAGTTCAGCCTCAAGGAGAGAACATGTTCCATCCCTGAGTTCAGCCTCAAGGAGAGAACATGTTCCATCCCTGAGTTCAGCCTCACAGAGAGAACATGTTCCATCCCTAGTTCAGCCTCAAGAGAGAACATGTCCATCCCTGAGTTCAGCCTCACAGAGAGAACATGTTCCATCCCTGAGTTCAGACTCACAGAGAACATGTTCCATCCCTGAGTTTCCTCAAGGAGAGGAACATGTTCCATCCC
>JAPTMU010000424.1:62711-92741 GCA_028583405.1 Pogonophryne albipinna | reverse complement strand
GGATGGAACATGTTCTCTCTGTGAGGCTGAACTCAGGGATGGAACATGTTCTCTCTGTGAAGCTGAGCTCAGGGATGGAACATGTTCTCTCCTTGAGGCTGAACTTAGGGATGGAACATGTTCTCTCCTTGAGGCTGAACTCAGGGATGGAACATGTTCTCTCCTTGAGGCTGAACTCAGGGATGGAACATGTTCTCTCCGTGAGGCTGAACTCAGGGATGGAACATGTTCTCTCTGTGAGGCTGAACTCAGGGATGGAACATGTTCTCTCCTTGAGGCTGAACTCAGGGATGGAACATGTTCGCTCCGTGAGGCTGAACTCAGGGATGGAACATGTCTCTCTGTGAGGCTGAACTCAGGGATGGAACATGTTCTCTCCTTGAGGCTGAATTCAGGGATGGAACATGTTCGCTCCGTGAGGCTGAACTCAGGGATGGAACATGTTCTCTCTGTGAGGCTGAACTCAGGGATGGAACATGTTCTCTCTGTGAGGCTGAACTCAGGGATGGAACATGTTCTCTCCGTGAGCCTGAACTCAGGGATGGAACATGTTCTCTCCTTGAGGCTGAACTCAGGGATGGAACATGTTCTCTCTGTGAGGCTGAACTCAGGGATGGAACATGTTCTCTCCTTGAGGCTGAACTTAGGGATGGAACATGTTCTCTCTGTGAGGCTGAACTCAGGGATGGAACATGTTCTCTCCTTGAGGCTGAACTCAGGGATGGAACATGTTCTCTCCTTGAGGCTGAACTCAGGGATGGAACATGTTCTCTCCGTGAGGCTGAACTCAGGGATGGAACATGTTCTCTCCTTGAGGCTGAACTCAGGGATGGAACATGTTCGCTCCGTGAGGCTGAACTCAGGGATGGAACATGTTCTCTCCGTGAAGCTGAACTCAGGGATGGAACATGTTCTCTCTGTGAGGCTGAACTCAGGGATGGAACATGTTCTCTCCTTGAGGCTGAACTCAGGGATGGAACATGTTCTCTCTGTGAGGCTGAACTCAGGGATGGAACATGTTCTCTCCTTGAGGCTGAACTCAGGGATGGAACATGTTCTCTCCTGTGAGGCTGAAACTCAGGGATGGAACATGTTCTCTCCGTGAGGCTGAACTCAGGGATGGAACATGTTCTCTCCTTGAGGCTGAACTCAGGGATGGAACATGTTCTCTCCTGTGAGGCTGAACTCAGGGATGGAACATGTTCTCTCCTTGAGGCTGAACTCAGGGATGGAACATGTTTCTCTCTGTGAGGCTGAACTCAGGGATGGAACATGTTCTCTCCGTGAAGGCTGAACTCAGGGATGGAACATGTTCTCTCTGTGAGGCTGAACTCAGGGATGGAACATGTTCTCCCCTTGAGGCTGAACTCAGGGATGGAACATGTTCCTCTGTAGGCTGACTCAGGGATGGAACATGTTCTCTCTGTGAGGCTGAACTCAGGGGATGGAACATGTTCTCTCTTGAGGCTGAACTCAGGGATGGAACATGTTCTCTCCTTGAGGCTGACTCAGGGATGAACATGTTCTCTCCTTGAGGCTGAACTCAGGGATGGAACAGTTTTCCTCCTTGAGGCTGAACTCAGGGATGGAACATGTTCTGCTCCGTGAGGCTGAACTCAGGGATGGAACATGTTTCTCTCTGTGAGGCTGAACGCAGGGATGGAACATGTTCTCTCTGTGAGGCTGAAC
The DNA here is from genome assembly GCA_028583405.1 of Pogonophryne albipinna. Taxonomy (NCBI): domain Eukaryota; kingdom Metazoa; phylum Chordata; class Actinopteri; order Perciformes; family Artedidraconidae; genus Pogonophryne; species Pogonophryne albipinna. The sequence continues at coordinate 91,052 of JAPTMU010000424.1, read as the reverse complement.
TCAGGGATGGAACATGTTCTCTCCTGTGAGGCTGAACTCAGGGGATGGGAATCATGTTCTCTCCTGTGAGGCTGAACTCAGGGAGGGAACATGTTCTCTCCTTGGAGGCTGAACTCGGATGGAACATGTTCTCTCTGTGAGGCCTGAAACTCAAGTGTCTATGGAACATGTTCTCTCCGTGAGGCTGAACTCAGGGATGGAAACATGTTCTCAGCTCCTTGAGGCTGAACTCAGGGATGGAACATGTTCTCTCTGTGAGGCTGAACTCAGGGATGGAACATGTTTCTCTCTCCTTGAGGCTGAACTCAGGATGGAACATGTTCTCTCCTTGAGGCTGATCTCAGGGATGGAACATGTTCTCTCCTTGAGGCTGAAACTCAGGGATGGATCACTGTCTCTCCTTGAGGCTTGAACTTAGGGATGGAACATGTTCTCTCTGTGAGGCTGAACTCAGGGATGGAACATGTTCTCTCCTGAGGCTGAACTCAGGGATGGAACAGTTCTCTCCGTGAGGCTGAACTCAGGGATGGAACATGTTCTCTCCTTGAGGCTGAAATCAGGGATGGAACCATGTTCTCTCTCTGAGGCTGAAACTCAGGGATGGAACATGTCTCTCCCTTGAGGCTGAACTCAGGGATGGAACATTGTTCTCTCCTGAGGCTGAACTCAGGGATGGAACATGTTCTCTCCTTGAGGCTGAACTCAGGGATGGAACATGTTCTCTCTGTGATGCTGAACTCAGGGATGGAACATGTTTCTCATCCTTGAGGCTGAACTCAGGGATGGAACATGTTCTCTCCTTGAGGCTGAACTCAGGGATGGAACATGTTCTCTCTGTGATGCTGAACTCAGGGATGGAACATGTTCTCTCCTTGAGGCTGAACTCAGGGATGGAACATGTTCTCTCTGTGAGGCTGAACTCAGTGATGGAACATGTTCTCTCTGTGAGGCTGAACTCAGGGATGGAACATGTTCTCTCCTTGAGGCTGAACTTAGGGATGGAACATGTTCTCTCTGTGAGGCTGAACTCAGGGATGGAACATGTTCTCTCCTTGAGGCTGAACTCAGGGATGGAACATGTTCTCTCTGTGAGGCTGAACTCAGGATGGAACATGTTCTCTCTGTGAGGCTGAAACTCAGGGATGGAACATGTTCTCATCTGTGACGGCTGAACTCAGGGATGGAACATGTTCTCTCCTTGAGGCTGAACTCAGGGATGGAACATGTTCTCTCTGTGAGGCTGAACTCAGGGATGGAACATGTTCTCTCCTTGAGTCTGAACTCAGGGATGGAACCTGTTCTCTCTGTGAGGCTGAACTCAGGAATGGAACATATTCTCCCCTTGAGGCTGAACTCAGGGATGGAACATGTTCTCTCTGTGAGGCTGAACTCAGGGATGGAACATGTTCTCTCTGTGAGGCTGAACTCAGGGATGGAACATGTTCTCTCCTTGAGGCTGAACTCAGGGATGGAACATGTTCTCTCTGTGAGGCTGAACTCAGGGATGGAACATGTTCTCTCCTTGAGGCTGAACTTAGGGATGGAACATGTTCTCCCCTTGAGGCTGAACTCAGGGATGGAACATGTTCTCTCCTTGAGGCTGAACTCAGGGATGGAACATGTTCTCTCTGTGAGGCTGAACTCAGGGATGGAACATGTTCTCTCTGTGAGGCTGAACTCAGAGATGGAACATGTTCTCTCCTTGAGGCTGAACTCAGGGATGGAACATGTTCTCTCTGTGAGGCTGAACTCAGGATGGAACATGTTTCTCTCCTTGAGGCTGAACTCAGGGATGGAACATGTTCTCTCTGTGAGGCTGAACTCAGGGATGGAACATGTTCTCTCTGTGAGGCTGAACTCAGGGATGGAACATGTTCTCTCCTTGAGGCTGAACTCAGGGATGGAACATGTTCTCTCCTTGAGGCTGACTCAGGGATGGAACATGTTCTCTCTGTGAGGCTGAACTCAGGGATGGAACATGTTCTCTCCTTGAGGCTGAACTCAGGGATGGAACATGTTCTCTCTGTGAGGCTGAACTCAGGGATGGAACATGTTCTCTCCTTGAGGCTGAACTCAGGGATGGAACATGTTCTCTCTGTGAGGCTGAACTCAGGGATGGAACATGTTCTCTCTGTGAGGCTGAACTCAGGGATGGAACATGTTCCATCCCCTGAGTTCAGGGATGGAAGCGAAACACTTCTGTCAGTGTCCGGCTCACAGGCTGCAGCTGAGAGGGGAGTCCAGAAGTAACAAAACACCTACTTATTTACGATATGACAAAACAAGAGGACTTAACGAACCTAAGCAAACGTGGGAGTCAGTTACAACAACTCAAAATCTAAAGTATATTCGTCTAATATCCAGTCAGAATATGTCTTTATGATATAAGACACAATAACTGGAAAAAAGCTGCTCCAAAAACAAGTTAAAGAATAATGAAAACAAGCTGTTCTCTCTTGAATCAGTCCAAAGATCTGCCAATAGAACAAGTGAACATTAGCTTGGTGAGATCTCTTGAAATAAGACGGGATATTTAGATAAATCACATTTTGTATTTATCTGGAGAACTCATTTTGAACTATATTTGACCAGAACCAGGAGATGTTGTGTTTCAATATGAGCTGCAAACGCTCAAAGGTTTTCTGTGTTCTGATGTTAGTTGGTGACTTTCTAATAAATATGTAAAGATGTGTTTCATCTGAGATGCAACTCAAAGTAAGATGTTTTGACTGAACAAGATGATGCATTGTCTAAAAACAAGAGCCTACGTCTCACTGCAGTGTCACTTCTGAAGTCATGATATCAGGAGGAGAGACATATTCTATAGATATTAGACACATGGCAGGATTTAGAGTGTGTGTAGTGCAGGAGCAGAGCGGCATTAGCTGCTAACAAACTGTAGACGGAGAAGAGCAGGAATTAGGAGAAAGGACCTGGATGATAATTATACTGAGAGCCTGAGAAGACGTGGTGTTTAAAAAGTGAGGTTAACCAACAGCAGGGAAGGAGCTCATGGTGCCGCCGTGAATACAACCCTCTGCACAATGAGCCTTTACAGAAGGCAGGAGGTAAAGACTTAGTCAATAAACACACACTGAAGTCAGGGGCGGCGGGTGCTGTAGGCTAGGGAGGTTAAGCCTTCCCAAATATTTGTGTCACTGCATCCTGGTAAAATACAAATATAATGTTTGTGTCTTTGACATTAGCGCTGCTATGCGCCCTGTGCCCTGTGCTATGAAGCCAGTTCAACAGACCCTGGATATGTCTGAGTTATCTTAACTAACCCTAACAAACGAGATCTCGCTAAGCGGTCCTACGACGCTGGTTATCAACTCGGTAAATCAAGCCAGGGTTTCTCTCACCAGCTGAGAGCGCGTTCACGTGAAAGGGGCGGGGTTAGCTACATTTGACCAATCACAAACGGGGACAAGTGTACTGACAGCGCAGCGTCATACTTCATTAATGAAAAGTAAACTAATATTAGACAAATATGAGCTTTAAACATCCATGACTTAAACACTTGATCCAGGATCAAAGCCACAGAGCTGCACCTGCAAGGTGAACACAGCTGGTAACAGAACAAGTGTTTGAATGCGTACATTAACAGGTTTATGATATCACTGCCCGTCTAAGACACCATCTGACTTTCATTACATTTGACTCGAGTGTTTCCTCAACTTAATGTGTTGCTTAAAATAATCCTTCTGCATCCAGTCTGTGACACTGTGAGTGTTGCACGGCCAGATACGGCTCAGCTGACTCAGATCAGGAGATATATGATACATTATGATCGATGATCTGATTGATGTGATATGAATGATAAGTGCGACACGTCGGCGTCTTCTCTGTATACGGCAGTTTAAACTGTATTTCCTTTCTCCTGTAATATGACTTGATAGATTGAAACTCCGCACACGGAGCTCTGATTGGTCAGCAGGCGGTACTTTCACTGAGTTGATCTCTTTTCGCTCTTTACGCCGGGGGCGGGCAGCGTCAGGTAACAAAAGTTATCTGTGCTCATCTGAACACACACACGCACACACACGCACGCACACACACGCACGCACACACACACACACACAGACACACACACACACACACACTCCTTCACTCTGTTTACCTCCACGTGGTTCAGTGTTGAGGCATTTCTTATTATCTCGTGAAGAATTTATAACAAAGCAATAAAATCAAACGAGCGTTCAGAGTTTCAATATTGATGGATTCTGAGGGAGCGTAATAAAGAAAGTGAGTTCATATCCAGAGTCCTGCAGGCCCCTCATATAGGGAGGCTGATGTCCAGTGTGTGTGTGTGTGTGTGTGTGTGTGTGTGTGTGTGTGTGTGTGTGTGTGTGGTGTGTGTGTGTGTGTGTGTGACCCTGTTTAATAATGGATATGTTTACGCCATACCTGCTTTCCATTGGCCTCATGAAAACACTGAGTATTGACGGTTGCCTCTGGGGATGTGATCATGAAGTCATCACACACACACACACACACACACACACACACACACGGCCCTCTCTCACACTGGGGGGGTCACAGCACAGAGCTTTTCATTGCTTTATTGCTTCCTCCTAAAGAAAAGCAGCACAAAGGACTGCAGAGACCCCCCCTCCAATAGACCCCGCCACACAAAGAACCCCCCCCCCCTCTAATAGACCCCCACCCCGCTGTGAGGAACAGGGGGCTGCGCTCATCGTTATCGTCCCAATTAACACTCGTTTATCTCCGGTGAATTCAATTAGAGCCAAATTCATGGGTGACCAGCAGGGGAGGTGTGTGTGTGTGTGTGTGTGTGTGTGTGTGTGTGTGTGTGTGTGTGTGTGTGTGTGTGTGTGTGTGTGTGTGTGTGTGTGTGTGTGTGTGTGTGTGTGTGTGTGTGTGTGTGTGTGTGTGTGTGTGTGTGTGTGTGTGTGTGTGTGTGTGTGTGTGTGTGTGTGTGTGTGTGTGTGTGTGTGTGTGCGTGCGCGTGCGTGCAAGGGTGTAACTTTGGTTTGAGAAGTGGGGGACACAAAACAGCGGGTCCTCCGCAATGAAACATTGTTCTCGATTTAATTCCATTTCCTGCCTCTCTACAAATATACGAGGGACTATGGAGTTAACTAATCCAAGACAAAATGTGTAGGGTATATAATGAGTGTGCACACTTATCTATCCATGAACCTGTTTTATTTGTGATGACCTCACCTCCTCTAGGGGGGTCCGGGGGCATGCTCCCCGGTAAGATTTGTTTCTTTAAATTGAAGTTAATGGCATCGATCTGGTGCACAAATGAAGAGATGTATGGATACAGCTCTCAACACTCATGAAACAGAACTGTATATATTTCAATCCTCCAAAAACCATTAGAGTATTCTCACAAGCAATAACACATATTTGAGAAACTCCTCTCTCCTATCTTCATCTTACCTAGTCTGCATTCTTTCTTTTTATTTATGCATATTTTACTAATCACTCCCTTTCAAACTGTGTTTTTTTATTTTTTACTGACATTGGAATTATTTCTTAACTTATTTTGAACGACTATATTAAATAGATGGAAATATTTGTTTAGACCAAACTGTTTGAGACCCACTGAGATAACTTAGACTAAAGTTTACAATCACTCAGTCCTTGACTGAGCCGACGTTACCTCTCTCAGTCCCACAGGAGAGAGCTCTCCCTCTCCTTATTGTTGAAACAGCTTCTAAACTCCGTTAGCTCCGAGCTAGCATCAGATGCTAACAACAACCCCGTAACTCTCTCTCTCTCTCTCTCTCTCTCTCTCTCTCTCTCTCTCTCTCTCTCTCTCTCTCTCTCTCTCAAACAAAATGCGCTCCTGCCACACACACCCAGGCGCTGCTCCGTGACGATGACCACTTGCGTAAAAAAAACACATTTGAAAAGTGGCCCCCCTGTCCCCAGTGGAAATTATGCGTGCATGTGTGTGTGTGTGTGTGTGTGTGTGCGTGTATGCGTGCGTGCATGCGTGCGTGTGTGTGTGTGTGTGTGTGTGTGAGGGGGAGCACAGTTTGGGATGAAGAAACTTTACTATAAAATAATATTGAAAGCACACATTTTGATTTAAGAGCTTTCCCCGATGAGAAAACATCGTAAGGTAAAGGTTACAGGCCGGATGAGCAAGAGGAAAGCTAAAAGTAAAAGTAGTTTAAAGCTCCCAGAGGTCAGAGGAGCTGCTCAGTGATTGGCTCCTGGAGCAACGTCTGTCACAGACGTTAAGAAATCTGATTTATTGTTCAAATAAAAAACACTGATTATAGAAATCAGGCGGCGGAACGAGGGTGTGGTCGCAGTGTGTGTGTGTGTGTGCGTGTGTGTGTGTTAGTGTGTGTGAGTGTGTGTGTGTGTGTGTGTGTGTGGGTGTGTGGCTGCACGGTGGCTTCTCCCTCGCTGCTCTTGTGATTATCTGAACCGCTCTCTGTATTTTAATCTCATCTTCTGCGTCTGATCCGACGCCAGCTCATTTCTCTGGTGGAGGAAATGAAAAGCGGATCTTTAATGTTCCCCGGTTCCTCCCGGTTCCCCCCGTCATGCATGAGCTGAGGATCCACATCTTCTCCTGATATCAGAGGCTGAACGAGGGCATTAGGCTGCAGGACTCTAATGTGGCGTCTTCACGCCTCACAGGTCGCCATGTATTCCACTCTGATATGTTAAGCATTCATTACTGCCTGTCTCCGGGAGTCACTTCATGAGGAGCGACTCCTCAGATAATGCTCATAACGACTTTAGCCGCTCCTCATAATGTGAGCCGGAGCCTTCAGAGTTCAGACTGCACGCAAAACACCAGGACAACACTCACAAGTGATCAGATCAGAGACACTCATTGACCCACATCGTTCATCAGCAGCAGCATGGGGACAAGACATGCTCAGGGACTACAGGAGAAGTACTCAGGTCTGGTACTTGAGTGAAAGGAGAAGTACTTTAAAATCCTTGAGGACCACCTGAGAACAGTCAGTACAGACAACCCAGTCTCACGGCATGTCGTGTTATAGTCAGGACATGTAATCTATTGATTCGTGTTCACCAACACGACTTTCCCCTTTTTTTTTTTCGTGTCACACAGAACGATTTTAAAAGCAATGTATTTCTGTTGGTAGTAAGTTTCGTGCCTGCGTCTTTTTGTCCGGTCGGGTGTTGGAAGACCGGAAGCTGTGGGGTTCATAAAAACATGTTCTTACTCGATATCAAGCCACGATTATTGTTTTTATTTTATATCGTATAATGTCGGACTTTTGTTTCCGTCTGTGAGGAAAAGAAACGGGTCAGGAACTGAATTTCTAAATAAAAATAACCGGAAACAGACGTAATAATAATAATAATAGCTTGGATTTATATAGCGCCTTTCAAGGACCCAAGGTCGCTTTACAAGTAATAGGGCAAAAACCAACATAACAAACCAAAAGTCAGACAGACAGAACAACAGATCGATTAGGGGCCGAAAGCCTTGGCAAACAGATGGGACTTGAGGGCCCTTTGAAGGCGTCGAGTGTGGGGATGTTGCGAATCTCCGCAGGGAGAGCGTTCCAGAGGGGGGGGGGCTGCCACGCTGAAGGCTCTGTCCCCGAAGGTTCGCAGTTTGGTGCGGGGGGTGGTGAGCAGGCCAGAGTCTGAGGACCGCAGGTTCCGGGGTGGGTCATGTGGGTGAAGGATGTCCGTTAGGTACGTAGGCATTTCGAGCGATTACCCAAGATCCGCAGTTATGGTTTAAGCTCGCTGATTGGATGGTTTAGCCGCAATGCATGTTGGGATTTGGTGTTTATATGATATGAAATCGGAAAAACATTTTTTTTAATAGAAAATAATACTTAATTCAGAGTGTTCTTGCTTTTCTCTTTGAAAGTCATCACATAACGGCATTGTAATACACGGTTCGGCTGCATTACATATTACAGATCTGCCATAGTTCTTTATTTATAGAGCCCTGATCAGAAGACTTCTAGACAAACAGAAGAAATGCCGCCAACACTGAAAATGTGACGTGGATCATAAATATATCAGCAATTAAACAATATCTTACATTTCTCTTCACACAATACGTCTCCTTGCAGTATCAACACTAATTCGGCTGACTTTTACATTTGATCTCATTCATAGATAGGTTATATTTACACCATAACGGTGCACAGCTGATAGAAAAGGACTTGTAGTTTTTAAAGATATTACTGATTTCCTTTGAATGTAAGAATGTAAATACTGAGTCTGAAATAGTATAGCAATATGCTGTAACATTATGTGAACGCATGAATAAAACTACACATCTTCAGATGTTATACATACACAAGTGTCCTACACTAATAATACAAAGTTATTATTAGTATGCTGTGTGTACCTTGTGTCACCGCCTAGTGGTTAAAGCACGTTATTGAATTATTTTTGTTGAATAATGTTATTTTTGTTGAATAATGTTATTTTTGTTGAATAATGTTATTTTTGTTGAATAATGTTATTTTTGTTGAATAATGTTATTTGATTAAAACAATATTAAGAGTCCATACTTTCATAGGGGGAAAGTAGAAGGTCAATGATAGAAGTATAGAATATAAAAAATCAAGAAGATACTGTAAGTGATCTCTACAATAAAACAGTTTAGTGCCGGATGTACAAAGATATTAATATGAGGATGTGCAAAACAGACAAACTAATTAACCTTTATTAACACATTAAAGAATACTTTAGATTAAGGTCTTCTTTCAAAGAGTGTTAATTTCGTCAGCTATTTTTTAATTTAGTTTTAGTCTTAGTCCTGTGTTAAATTTCCTTTTTAGTTTTAGTCATATTTAGTCACCTTCATCCTGTTTTTATTTAGTCAAGTTTTAGTCGACTAAAAGTCTGAGCATTTTAGTCTTATTTTAATCAAAGAAAACTAATTATTTTAGTCTACTTTTTGTCAATGAAAACTGTTGAGTCTTTTTTAGTCATCAGATTATATAGAACATTTCAGTCAAACTAGTCGAGCCAAAACCAATCATTTGTCATTTTAGTCAAACGTATTTCACAATAAGATTATCTTGTCCTTATTTGATGAACCACAGGTTGAATGATTGAGCAGCTTTGCAGAGAGTATCAGGTTTGTGGTGTTTTTACCTGTGTTATGGCCACATTGCTTCCCTTCTGATAAAACAATGCATTCGCTTTTTTTCTCCGCCTCATTGTAGCGAAAATGGGCCCAAATATCACATCGTTTCTTTCTCCCAAGCAGTGGTGGCTTTAGACTTTTTCGTTGTCAGTCATTTTGACGGACAGGATCGTAACATTTCCGTCATAATCCATTATTACCCGTCGAGTGCACAATTTATCACTCACTCGCGCTGACGGGGGGTATTCGGTTAACGCGAGTGCGACCACTGCTCCCAAGCCCTGTTGTTGCCATTTTATTTTCTGTTGAATAAGGTTAGTTAGACCACGAGTTAGACCACGAGTTAGACCATGAGTTAGACCATGAGTTAGACCATGAGTTAGACCACAAGTTAGACCACGAGTTAGACAACGAGTTAGACCACGAGTTAGACCATGAGTTAGACCACAAGTTAGACCACGAGTTAGACCACGAGTTAGACCATGAGTTAGACCACGAGTTAGACCATGAGTTAGACCACAAGTTAGACCATGAGTTAGACCCAAGTCTTCCTGACAGTTCACATTGTGCCGCTGCCCGGTGTAATTCAAATCTACCGCCGCGCGCAGCACAGACACACACAGCTGCTGCCCAGCCGCAGCACAGACACACAGCTGCTGCCCTGCCGCAGCACAGACACACAGCTGCTGCCCAGCCGCAGCACAGACACACAGCTGCTGCCCAGCCGCAGCACCGGAAATGGAACTGCTGGGAGAAAAACTGACTATCAGAGATGTAACGTTATCTTTGATAATATTTCGTCTCCTCCTTTTTCGTCAACGAAAGTAAAGACAGATTTTGGCATAGTTTTTATTTAGTGAACTACATTTTCGTCTCGTCACTTTTCGTCAACGATATTGCATGATGATTTCGTTACAGTTATTGTTTACTGCCGTCGGTGCCGTCTCGTCATCGTTTCGTTTTCGTCATGGAAAAAAAGGTCGTTGACGAACATATTTCGTCATAGTTTTAGTCAACGAAATTAACACTACTTTCAAATAAGAAAAAAGCTTTGGGGGTATCTATCTACAGATAAATATTAAGTCTGACAAAGTATTTAACGTCTAATGTATTGCTTTCCTGCAATGTTAACTATGTTGAAGCACTTAGAACATCTTGAAATCTTGAAAGGGATGTGCAAAATAGCCATAATATACAGTCTTTAATGAACTATTAGTAGAGAATAACGAGTAATGAATATACTTTATAGAGATCTGCAGATACATGTTTAGTCTTCTCGAGCACCAACTATCAAATATCTCTCATGATTGTTGGCACTTGACAATCACCTTTCCTGAGTTTTACTCAGGTGTAACTAAAGTCTGATTTAAGGGTTGTTTATATTTCACATCATTAATCAGAATCTGCAGAGTAACTAAAATAAATGTAGTGGAGTCAAAATACCAGGTTAACCTCTGAATTGTAGTGGAGTAGAATTACAAAGTAACAATGAGCTGTCATGTGGGAATATATTAATGCTGCCATTATGGATACAAGCGATTTTCACCCATTTAGTAATTACACGTTTTAAATGTGTACACACCAATGTGTTTCCTATGGCCTAAACCTCCAGGGCTGTACACAGTTTAATACTGTCAACTTCTCATTTTGGGGAAAACGAAAACGTTCAGTCGAGACGTCCCATAGAACATGTTGCGGAACACAATAGCCAGCATGTGTAGTTCTCGTTGGGCGTTCGAGTCCAGTTTTGGATAGTCTGGCGTGGTTTCGTTCCATTTCAAAATGCTGTTTGACGCTCGGCGTAACCTTGGCGCACTGCCCTCCAATATCCAATCAGAGCTTGAAGATTAATCACGGGGACTGTAGTCCTAAACGATAGCTGGGGATTATGGGTAGTGTAGTGTCTTCGGCCATCCTAAACTCAGAAATGTTTTTCGGATTTCATATCGCATAAACACCATATCCCAACATGCATTGCGGCTACAACATCCAATCACCGAGCTTCAAGCTGAGGATCTTGGGTAGGGTTGGGTACCGAGAACCGGTTCCGGTTCGGAACCGGTTCCAACATTTCGATTCCAACGGCATCATTTAGAAATGTGAATTTCGGTTCCGCTTTTCGATGCCTGAGGAAATGTTTCTCGCCGCTCTCCGTAGCCTACTGTATGACTGCAGCGAGGCGGGAAATGTAGCGTTGTACCTACACTTCCTACAGCGTAACCTGAGACCAGGGCCGGCCCGTAGCACTGGTGTTATAGATGTTCGCCTAGGGCGCCAGATCTGTGGAGGCGCTGCGCTGACAGATCTGGGAGGGAAGAAAACATTTTTGACCGTTGGGGCTCATCCTAATTTTCGGCCTTGATGTAACAACATTCATAATTAAGTAAATGTAACACCCTTTTCATCCCGGTTACACGTTTCATTTGCCCTGTACGATGGGCGCTGTAAGTGATGAAAATGGGGGATGTTGGCTTATCTGGCGCCCGCAGCTCACAGCCAAAGTGCGAGGGAGGGAGGGAGAAAGGGAGAGAGGGAGGGTGCACCGGTACGCGCTGTTGTTATTAGCATCTGGTGCTAGCTGCTCTAACGGAAGAAGAAGATGTTTCTCCAATGATGTGGAGGAGAGTCCTCTCCAGTCAGACTGAGAGGCTGATAACTACAGCTCAGTGAGGTAAAGGACTCTGAGGGCTGGAGGAGAGTCCTCTCCAGTCAGACTGAGGCTGATAACTACAGCTCAGTGAGGTAAAGGACTCTGAGTGCTGGAGGAGAGTCCTCTCCAGTCAGACTGAGGCTGATAACTACAGCTCAGTGAGGTAAAGGACTCTGAGGGGTGGAGGAGAGTCCTCTCCAGTCAGACTGAGGCTGATAACTACAGCTCAGTGAGGGAAAGGACTCTGAGGGGTGGAGGAGAGTCCTCTCCAGTCAGACTGAGAGGCTGATAACTACAGCTCAGTGAGGTAAAGGACTCTGAGGGCTGGAGGAGAGTCCTCTCCAGTCAGACTGAGGCTGATAACTACAGCTCAGTGAGGTAAAGGACTCTGAGGGGTGGAGGAGAGTCCTCTCCAGTCAGACTGAGGCTGATAACTACAGCTCAGTGAGGGAAAGGACTCTGAGGGGTGGAGGAGAGTCCTCTCCAGTCAGACTGAGAGGCTGATAACTACAGCTCAGTGAGGTAAAGGACTCTGAGGGCTGGAGGAGAGTCCTCTCCAGTCAGACTGAGAGGCTGATAACTACAGCTCAGTGAGGTAAAGGACTCTGAGGGTTCAGATAGTTCACTTTAGTCTAAGTTCAAACGGTTTGATCACAATTTATGTAAACACATATTTCCAAGGCTCTCCTTTATAATGATTGGGATAAAACAGGTTTGAAATCATTCCAATGTAAACTATAGGACAGTAAACCAGACATATCGTTTAAACTGGAGAGATACAAAAATATGCATAAATAAAATAGTAAAATAAGATATGAATGAACAACAAAAATAAAACACGTTACATGTGTTTGTTATTGGCTATGGGTTACTGGTTATGTTCACATACTTATTTAATTATTAAAATGTAAACCGATCTTTTTCATATGGGTGTTTAGAGTTCCCCTAGATCTAGTCTCTAGTCATTCTGCTCAAAGTGCACCAGATTGAAGCATTTTGCTTTCAAATGTTCAAACATTTCTTCCCGGTTTGCCTGAGAGGCAGATCTGCTTGTTTTTCTCAACAACAACTGTTTTTAAATGGGGGGGGGGTTCCTTTAAAAGTTGCACTGTTGTAGCTTCAGTGGTTCAGGTTACAGTTACATAGCAGTGAATATAAACAGACTGATTCATGTGAATATTACTGTAAACTAACCTGTGTCAAAGTTTCTCGAATAAATGTAATTTCTTGGTGGAAGAAGCGTGTATCATTTTGTTACCCTGCCTCAAAGAACCGGAATCAAGAACCGTTAAGAACCGGAATCGAAAAGTAGAATCGGAATCGGAATCAGAATCGTGGAAATTCAAACGATACCAACCCTAATCTTGGGTAATCAGTTCAGTGGCTGTGTATCGCAACGATGCTACGTCTGTTTCCGGTTATTTTTATTTTGAAATTCAGTTCCTGACGGACGCCAAAAAAGCCAGAGATTATGGAATTAAACAAGTAAATAAAAACAAGGATAATTGTGTGTTATTGGTGAGTAAATAGTAAATAACAGTGTTATTTAGAAAAGAATAACAAATTAGAAGGAAAAAAAGATTTAAAAATACAGATGTCAGTATCCTGAGGCTCTGAGCCGTTTCTTTTCCTCACAGACGGCATTATACGATTTAAAATGAAAAAAGAATAATCGTGGCTTGATATTGAGTAAGAACATGTTTTCATGAACCACACAGCTTCCGGTCTTCCACGACCCGACCGGACAAAAGGACGAAACATGCTACCAATAGAAATACATAGCTTTTAAAATCGTTCTGTGTGACACAAAAAAAAGGGGTAAATCGTGTTGGTGAACACGAATCAATAGATTACATGTCGTGACTATAACACGACATGCTGGGAGACTGGGTTGGTGCAGAACAGTGAGATCGAACACTTCTCCTTCTCAGAGTCATCGTTCATCATCAGCGCACTGAGGACTGTAAAGCAGTCGTTTTCATTTCAATGCATTTCTTTAGTTTTTGCAGCAAAAGCCAAAATAAAGAAGAGTTTCCAGAAAGTGGACGGGTTTGGCTTCTCGTCTCGTGGTTTTAAAGTGAGCGGACCCCCGGAGGAGAAGCTGCAGTCAGACGGCTCTGAGAGCACGGAGAGTTTCACGTTACGGTTTTTATACACAAAAGTATTTCTGAGGTTTTATCCGGAAACGCTTGAATTCCTCGAATGTAACACGACCGGGAGGTTTTAGAGAAATAAAGACGGAGCTAAACATCTCTGAAAGGTCCCCTGTCATCCTCCTCTTCATCACTATATCACAGGTCTCAGATATATCCAGACCCTGTCTCTGATTGGCTGAAACACCAAACAGATCATTGCAGCATTACCCATAATCCCCTCTGTTTCAGCCCTGTTTCCAAAGTGCTGATTCTCTGTCTGTTACTTTAGATGAAAACAAGGAGCCCCTCCCCACGCCCCTCTGAGAGACATTTGGTTACAAAGAACTCAATGGTGCTCTAGGAGGAGATTCAGGTGATAAGGGGGGGGGGGGGGGTTACCTTGTTGCTGATTGGCTAATGGTTACACAAGACAAAACATCGTTATGACATCATCAAGTGGCCAAAATCTGATATTGGGGGGATACTGGGGGTTGTTTTGGGGGGATATTGGGGTGGATATTGGGGGTTGTTTTGGGAGGATTTTGGGGGGGATATTGGGGTCTGCAGGGATCACACTCCAACGCCTCTGGAGGTCACAAAGGGTCTGGAACAAAACTCCCATCTGGAGGAACCTCTGACATGAGGGGGGGCAGAATATCAGGTAACACCCGGTGTGTTTGGTGTGAACTCTGGTGTGAGCGTGTGTGGAGGTGATGGGATCGTTAATCTCTCCCTCTAAACTTTAATCTGCCATAAATCCTGCCTTGTCTTTTGGAGATTGATGTATTTGTATGCATGGTACTTCACGGTACATAATAACGACGACTAACTGTGTTTATTACATCTTACCTGCTTTAAACCAGGGTTCAGACTTATCAATACTCATGTTAGGTAGTTAGGGTAAGTGTTTGTTTTTCCACAAAAGTGGATTTTTCTTTTTGGACTTCTGAGAAAAATTATATTTTTCGAATCACTTCTGGTCAAATCTCAAAATAAATGTGGCCCTAATATCCTTCTGTCTTCATAGCTTGTTTGTATTGATGTTTGTTGTTTGGGATAATGTTTATTATTGTTTCTTGTTCCTATAACATCACGTCTGGGCCTGAAGGCTCTCTCGTTCTTACCTGTCTGTTAGCATTACAGCATGTCCTGCTACGATGAAGCCTATGGTATCAAAGTATTATAAATGCATTCAAACATTCACGTTTTGATGGTCCTTCTGACTCCTTGCTTGGTTTTAGCTTGGTTTTGTTTCTGTATTAAACTTGAACTCTTGTTAGTAAGATGTATTTTAAATATGTCCTGTTTAGTGTCCCTAGTGACTTAAACTGTTTGTGAATCAATTGCAATATCATTACAGGTGGTAAACGTGTCTTTTCTCTGGTATCTTTAATAGCAGTGGTTACATGGGAGCAGCTGTGGGGAAAAGAAGAGGGAAGTCATTTGGCTTTAATTACAGAAAAGTCCTGAGAGCCACGCAGAGGAGAGGAAGAGGAGCTGAGAGAGGGTCTGTAGGAAAGATGAGAGGAAATACAGGAGCTGCTTCTTCTCCTTTGACCCCAGACGGCATGTTTTATGAGGTTAATGCTTATTGTTCCCAGTAGTTCACCTCAACCAAGACGTATAAGAATAAAACCCTTATTCCGTGATTCATCTCAGAGGGACGGTTCACAGGGAGGACGGGCCCTTTGAAGGAAGCGTGGGAAAGTCATGTCAAGTCTCTTACATTTCTTTATCATACTTAGTCATACTCTTATTGAACTTTCAGTGGACAAAAAGTCTTGATCAGACCTATATCACTATTCCCCTTTGCCGGCAGTAGGATAGCTATTGCTACTGTTTTTGAGCTTTTCAATGAACTGGCATGGAGTTACAGCCAACATGTGATTACTTTATTCAGAAGGCGTATATTAGAGGCATTACGTTGATGTTTGGAGCTGCTGCTGAATAACAGCGTCTGCTTACATACAACAACAACAAGTCGAATCATACATGGTTCAATTATAATTCACATTTTAATAACCAGAGCCACAAAGTTGGCCACAGCTAGTCGATAGCTAACATTTGCTTCCTAGCTTGTTAGAGAGCTAGCTAAGCTAAGCGAGCTACCTAGATAACATTTGCCAGCTAAATAGCTGACGTTAGGATTCCAAAACAGTCTCACGGCATTGTAATGTAATCTATTGATTCGTGTTCACCAACACCATTTCCCCTTTTCTTTCGTGTCACACAGAACGATTTAAAAAGCAATGTAAACAATAACAAAATACAGATGTCAGTATTCTGAGACTCTGAGCCATTTATTTTCCTCGCGGACGGCAAAAAAAGTCAGACATTATACAATTTAAAATAAAAGGGTTAGGGTCAGATATTGAGTAAGAACATGTTTTTATGAACCCGACCGGACAGAAAGACGAGGTGCAGGCACGACACACACTACCAATAGAAATACAATGCTTTTAAAATCGTTCTGTGTGACACGAGAAAAAGGGGAGAATCGTGCTGGTGAACACAAATCAATAGATTACATGTCCTGACGATAACACGACATGCCGTGAGACTGGGTTGAACATTCGCTACCTAGCTTGTTAGATCGGTAGCTAAGCTAAGCGAGCTACCTAGCTAACGTTAGCCAGCTAAAGGTTGATAGCATCAGTCAATAAAAACTGTTGTTCTGTTGAATATTTGAAGATATCATCTGGTTTTTGTTGTTATTGTTAACTTCAGTACGATATCCGAGTCTTTCTGACGGCACTGTATTCTCGAATATCGGTTTTTAAAACATCAAACATCAGTAAAATGTAACCTTTAACATGTCAACAGAAGTAGAGTATTGGTTTTTGAAAAATATCTCAGTCATAAACTAAATGAAAACTTGACTGCAGGCTCTCAGTAATAAAGCTGTGGTGAGATGATGAGTCTGGTGTATTGTTCCCTCCCTGCTGGTCTGGGACCAGTGGAGGTTGAGCGTGTGAATGTTAGCTGGAGCTACCCTCAACAGATGCAGAGGATTAGAGGCTCCCCAAACACTCGTTACTCAGTGATTGATTCCTGTGTAATTAGACAGGGCGCTGATCACCGCTTCACTAAAATACGCATCATGCTGCGGAAAACACAGAAACCCCACGTTTACTTTTAGCTTTGGGGAATTCCTGGTGGTTTCTGAGCCGGGTCACTTCCTGCTAAACTCTGCTCAGGGCGGAGAGGTGGAACAACTGAAGGAGTACACATCTCTGAAGATAACACTCAGCCAGAGAGGCCAAGAGTACACACATCCTTTACTCAAGCAGAAGTACACACATCCTTTACTCAAGCAGAAGTACACACATCCTGTACTCAAGTAGAAGTACACACATCCTTTACTCAAGTAGAAGTACACACATCCTGTACTCAAGTAGAAGTACACACATCCTGTACTCAAGTAGAAGTACACACATCCTTTACCCAAGCAGAAGTACACACATCATTTACTCAAGCAGAAGTACACACATCCTTTACTCAAGTAGAAGTACACACATCCTGTACTCAAGTAGAAGTACACACATCCTTTACCCAAGTAGAAGTACACACATCTTTTACTCAGGTAGAAGTACACACATCCTTTACTCAAGTAGAAGTACACACATCCTGTACTCAAGTAGAAGTACACACATCCTTTACCCAAGTAGAAGTACACACATCCTTTACTCAGGTAGAAGTACACACATCCTTTACTCAAGCAGAAGTACACACATCCTTTACTCAAGCAGAAGTACACACATCCTTTACTCAAGTAGAAGTACACACATCCTTTACTCAAGTAGAAGTACACACATCATTTACCCAAGTAGAAGTACACACATCCTTTACTCAGGTAGAAGTACACACATCCTTTACTCAAGCAGAAGTACACACATCCTTTACTCAAGTAGAAGTACACACATCCTTTACTCAAGTAGAAGTACACACATCCTTTACTCAAGCAGAAGTACACACATACTGTACTCAGGTAGAAGTACACACATCCTTTACTCAAGCAGAAGTACACACATCCTTTACTCAAGTAGAAGTACACACATACTTTACTCAGGTAGAAGTACACACATCCTTTACTCAAGCAGAAGTACACACATACTGTACTCAGGTAGAAGTACACACATCCTTTATTCAAGCAGAAGTACACACATCCTTTACTCAAGCAGAAGTACACACATCCTTTACTCAAGTAGAAGTACACACATACTGTACTCAAGTAGAAGTACACACATCCTTTACTCAAGCAGAAGTACACATCCTTTACTCAAGTAGAAGTACAGATACTCGTGTTTAAAAATACTCTGGTGAAAGTAGAAGTACTGACTAAACTTCTTCACTCAAGTAAAAGAAAAGAGGCTTTGAAGTGTACTTCAGTACAAAGTACCCATAACTAGCAGCTGTTTTAAAGAGTACCTGACCTCCCTTTATATTAATAGAACAATAATGTCATTGTTAGCTAATGAATGTTTCCATGCTGAACAACGGCAACATGACAACGTTTCCATTGGTCCCTCTTCTTTAGAGAAGACCAGGAAATGATGGATACACGGATCGTGTTCAAATCAATAGGCACGCAATGACTCTAAAGAATAATGATCACGCCACCAAACACACATTCAGACTAAAGGAACCAGCTGTTTGGGAAATGAGAGAAGTAGAAAGTTCAGGTATTTGGGTTCAACATGTAAGAAGTAGAAAGTACAGGTATTTGAGTTCAACATGTAAGAAGTAGAAAGTACAGGTATTTGAGTTCAACATGTAAGAAGTAGAAAGTACAGGTATTTGGGTTCAACATGTAAGAAGTAGAAAGTTCAGGTATTTGAGTTCAACATGTAAGAAGTAGAAAGTACAGGTATTTGTGTTCAACATGTAAGAAGTAGAAAGTACAGGTATTTGTGTTTAACATGTAAGAAGTAGAAAGTACAGGTATTTGGTTCAACATGTGAGAAGTAGAAAGTACAGGTATTTGGTTCAACATGTGAGAAGTAGAAAGTACAGGTATTTGTGTTCAACATGTGAAGAAGTAGAAAGTACAGGTATTTGTGTTCAACATGTGAGAAGTAGAAAGTACAGGTATTTGTGTTCAACATGTAGAGAAGTAGAAAGTACAGGTATTTGGGTTCAACATGTGAAGAAGTAGAAAGTACAGGTATTTGAGTTCAACATGTAGAGAAGTAGAAAGTACAGGTATTTGGGTTCAACATGTGAGAAGTAGAAAGTACAGGTATTTGAGTTCAACATGTAGAGAAGTAGAAAGTACAGGTATTTGGGTTCAACATGTAAGAAGTAGAAAGTACAGGTATTTGAGTTCAACATGTAAGAAGTAGAAAGTACAGGTATTTGGAGTTCAACATGTAAGAAGTAGAAAGTACAGGTATTTTGGGTTCAACATGTAAGAAGTAGAAAGTACAGGTATTTGGGTTCAACATGTAAGAAGTAGAAAGTACAGGTATTTGTAGTTCAACATGTAGAAGTAGAAAGTACAGGTATTTGGGTTCAACATGTAAGAAGTAGAAAGTACAGGTATTTGGTTCAACATGTAAGAAGTAGAAAGTACAGGTATTTGGTTCAACATGAGAAGTAGAAAGTACAGGTATTTGGTTCAACATGTAAGAAGTAGAAAGTACAGGTATTTGTTCAACATGTAAGAAGTAGAAAGTACAGGTATTTGGTTCAACATGTAAGAAGTAGAAAGTACAGGTATTTGGTTCAACATGTAAGAAGTAGAAAGTACAGGTATTTGTTCAACATGTAAGAAGTAGAAAGTACAGGTATTTGGTTCAACATGTAAGAAGTAGAAAGTACAGGTATTTGTGTTCAACATGTAAAAGTAGAAAGTACAGGTATTTGGTTCAACATGTAAGAAGTAGAAAGTACAGGTATTTGGTTCAACATGTAAGAAGTAGAAAGTACAGGTATTTGGTTCAACATGTAAGAAGTAGAAAGTACAGGTATTTGGTTCAACATGTAAGAAGTAGAAAGTACAGGTATTTGGTTCAACATGTAAGAAGTAGAAAGTACAGGTATTTGGTTCAACATGTAAGAAGTAGAAAGTACAGGTATTTGGGTTCAACATGTAAGAAGTAGAAAGTACAGGTATTTGGTTCAACATGTAAGAAGTAGAAAGTACAGGTATTTGGGTTCAACATGTAAGAAGTAGAAAGTACAGGTATTTGGTTCAACATGTAAGAAGTAGAAAGTACAGGTATTTGGGTTCAACATGTAAGAAGTAGAAAGTACAGGTATTTGTTCAACATGTAAGAAGTAGAAAGTACAGGTATTTGGTTCAACATGTAAGAAGTAGAAAGTACAGGTATTTGGTTCAACATGTAAGAAGTAGAAAGTACAGGTATTTGGTTCAACATGTAAGAAGTAGAAAGTACAGGTATTTGGTTCAACATGTAAGAAGTAGAAAGTACAGGTATTTGTGTTCACCATGTAAGAAGTAGAAAGTACAGGTATTTGTGTTCAACATGTAAGAAGTAGAAAGTTACAGGTATTTGTGTTCAAATGTAAGAAGTAGAAAGTACAGGTATTTGGTTCAACATGTAAGAAGTAGAAAGTACAGGTATTTGGTTCAACATGTAAGAAGTAGAAAGTACAGGTATTTGGTTCAACATGTAAGAAGTAGAAAGTACAGGTATTTGGTTCAACATGTAAGAAGTAGAAAGTTACAGGTATTTGGGTTCAACATGTAAGAAGTAGAAAGTACAGGTATTTGGTTCAACATGTAAGAAGTAGAAAGTACAGGTATTTGAGTTCAACATGTAAGAAGTAGAAAGTACAGGTATTTGGTTCAACATGTAAGAAGTAGAAAGTACAGGTATTTGGTTCAACATGTAAGAAGTAGAAAGTACAGGTATTTGGGTTCAACATGTAAGAAGTAGAAAGTACAGGTATTTGGTTCAACATGTAAGAAGTAGAAAGTACAGGTATTTGGTTCAACATGTAAGAAGTAGAAAGTACAGGTATTTGGTTCAACATGTAAGAAGTAGAAAGTACAGGTATTTGGTTCAACATGTAAGAAGTAGAAAGTACAGGTATTTGGTTCAACATGTAAGAAGTAGAAAGTACAGGTATTTGGGTTCAACATGTAAGAAGTAGAAAGTACAGGTATTTGGTTCAACATGTAAGAAGTAGAAAGTACAGGTATTTGGTTCAACATGTAAGAAGTAGAAAGTACAGGTATTTGGGTTCAACATGTAAGAAGTAGAAAGTACAGGTATTTGGTTCAACATGTAAGAAGTAGAAAGTACAGGTATTTGGGTTCAACATGTAAGAAGTAGAAAGTACAGGTATTTGGTTCAACATGTAAGAAGTAGAAAGTACAGGTATTTGTGTTCAACATGTAAGAAGTAGAAAGTACAGGTATTTGAGTTCAACATGTAAGAAGTAGAAAGTACAGGTATTTGGTTCAACATGTAAGAAGTAGAAAGTACAGGTATTTGGTTCAACATGTAAGAAGTAGAAAGTACAGGTATTTGTGTTCAACATGTAAGAAGTAGAAAGTACAGGTATTTGGTTCAACATGTAAGAAGTAGAAAGTACAGGTATTTGGTTCAACATGTAAGAAGTAGAAAGTACAGGTATTTGGGTTCAACATGTAAGAAGTAGAAAGTACAGGTATTTGGGTTCAACATGTAAGAAGTAGAAAGTACAGGTATTTGGTTCAACATGTAAGAAGTAGAAAGTACAGGTATTTGGTTCAACATGTAAGAAGTAGAAAGTACAGGTATTTGGTTCAACATGTAAGAAGTAGAAAGTACAGGTATTTGGTTCAACATGTAAGAAGTAGAAAGTACAGGTATTTGTGTTCAACATGTAAGAAGTAGAAAGTACAGGTATTTGGTTCAACATGTAAGAAGTAGAAAGTACAGGTATTTGGTTCAACATGTAAGAAGTAGAAAGTACAGGTATTTGGTTCAACATGTAAGAAGTAGAAAGTACAGGTATTTGGTTCAACATGTAAGAAGTAGAAAGTACAGGTATTTGTGTTCAACATGTAAGAAGTAGAAAGTACAGGTATTTGGTTCAACATGTAAGAAGTAGAAAGTACAGGTATTTGTGTTCAACATGTAAGAAGTAGAAAGTACAGGTATTTGGTTCAACATGTAAGAAGTAGAAAGTACAGGTATTTGTTCAACATGTAAGAAGTAGAAAGTACAGGTATTTGGTTCAACATGTAAGAAGTAGAAAGTACAGGTATTTGGTTCAACATGTAAGAAGTAGAAAGTACAGGTATTTGTGTTCAACATGTAAGAAGTAGAAAGTACAGGTATTTGGTTCAACATGTAAGAAGTAGAAAGTACAGGTATTTGTGTTCAACATGTAAGAAGTAGAAAGTACAGGTATTTGTTCAACATGTAAGAAGTAGAAAGTACAGGTATTTGGGTTCAACATGTAAGAAGTAGAAAGTACAGGTATTTGTGTTCAACATGTAAGAAGTAGAAAGTACAGGTATTTGGTTCAACATGTAAGAAGTAGAAAGTACAGGTATTTGAGTTCAACATGTAAGAAGTAGAAAGTACAGGTATTTGGGTTCAACATGTAAGAAGTAGAAAGTACAGGTATTTGAGTTCAAAGTGTAAGAAGTCAAAGTAAAAAGTCGTCAGAAAAATAAGTAGTGGAGTAAAGTACTGATACCAGAAACATGTACTTAAGTGCAGTAACAAAGTATTTGTACTCTACTACTTCCACCTCTGCACACAATCAAGGACCCCATGAAGAAGAGAGTTACGCTGGGGGTCAACACAAGAACTAATTGTGATTATTTAGAAATTAGAAATACAAATGGACTTTTTTGCATCTTCACACACATTTCCATTAAAGTGATTCTAAGGTTTCTAAAAGAGTTTGTCCCCCAAACAAGTATGTTTTGTTTAGTCTGTAAAATAAGATTTGTAGGCCGTGATTTCTCTGTATTTAATTAAATGTTTTATTTCAACACATATTTAGCATTTAACAGATATTGTGCTTCCTAAAATGAGTACATTTCACGAGTCCATATTGTGCTTTGGATATCATTTGGATGACTTGGGGTTAGTGTTAGCTTAGCATACAGCTACATACTGGATACATTGACTTTATCAACAGTAAACTGCATTAGTCCGTATTTTCAGCCTCGGATATTTCTGCAATTCCTCATTTAAAACCATATTGAGCCTCCGTGTGAGCAGCGTGGTGATGCACGCTGTGGTCAGAGTAGATTCTGCGTCACAGCGGCTCAGCGCCTCAGAGAGGAGAGCCTCTCTTTCCAAATGGCAGTTATTTATTCCCTCCACACCCTCCTGCCATCGGAGCGTTTCCACCCGTCTGCATCATCATAAATAAAGTGTTGCACTAACAGACCATGTGACCGAGTGGAGTTTCCACATTCCTCCACATAAACTGGTTCCATATTCGTCAGGAAGGTCTGGCTTTTACGGCTGAACAAAACCCAGTTTAACTGTCCCCCATATAAACATCTCCCAGATACACGTGTGTGTGCTGCAGTGTGTTCTCGGGTTAGAGTTACAGAGATGTTTCCGTACATTAAACTGTCAGCGTGCCCCCGCAGCAACGGCTCCTTTCAAAGCTAATTAAATTGTGGTTTCACTTTAAATCCTGCAGCAGCAAACTTTAAAACTAGCAGGATTACATTTAGATTCCCGTCTAGATTACATGTCATTCTGCTGCAACTTTAAACTAAACCGAAAGATTTCGACAGAGCATCTGAAGAGAGAAGGGAAGTATATGTGACCATCACGAGAAGCATTAGATTTGATAGAAGACATATTGTAGAAATCAGATAACAGGTGCAGCTCACAAGATGATTAGGATATCATGGAATATGTTGCCTCCATGTAGAGTTATCTGTCCATACATGAACAACCTTTCAGGAGGTCAGAATGTCTGCATTATACATCCTGTTTTCATTGGTCTGTTCTACTATGAGACACAGGATTAGTGATTTTAAAGCTGGGTCTCAGACAGTGTTCATTTTGGCAGCTATTTTTGATTTAGTCTTATGCTACGTTCACACCGGACGCGATGCGATGTTTGGGGGCGGCGTGATTACATGTAAAGTCAATGCAGAGACGCGGACAGACGCAAATTCACCGACGGCGAGCATGAAGCGGTGGACGCGGCGCGAATCACGCGATTGAGGCGATTTGAAGGGGCCCGCTTCAAACGCGAGAGTTCAATTTGTTCAACTTGAGCGTCAAATTCACGTGACGCGTTCTCGCAAAAGCCATTCAGCGTTGGGATTCCCTCTGACGTCCCTCTGACGTCCTGCTGTTGATCAGTTGTAAAGATGGAAGAGATGATCGTTGTGGCTGTGAGTGGGTTCCCGGAGATTTACGAAACAATGTCGTATATCTATCGGGACCGCAACAAAAAGGAGCTGGCTTGGAGGAGAATAAGAACCCAGACACGGCGTTTGTTGCTACGTTTGTAGGACTTCCACAGAAGGCACAAAGCAGCAATAGCTGTTCCTCCATAGTCAAGGACAGAAATAACCAAAACGATCTTGCAAACAACCGCAACTGTCCGTCAACAGCATGGCGCGTCAACGGCATGGCGCGTCAACAGCATGGCGCGTCAACGGCGGTATGTCTGTTTTGAATGACGCGATAAAACAAACTGCAAGCCGAGGTGAAACTTGAGCGATAGGAGTCCGGTGTGAACGCAGCATTAGTCTCAGTCATAAGACGAAAATGGTTATTAGTTTTAGTCACATTTGAGTACTTTTTATCCTTCATAGTTTTAGTCGATGAAAAATCATTAGATTTCAGTCAACTTTTAGTCAAAATGTTTTCTCTCTTTAAACCAATTCAGTTCGGCAAATACAGGTTTCTGACATTGGAATCAAGGTGACAGCTAGTGTTGAAATCATAGACTGTATATATAAATGGACGTAGGGTCCGTGACGTCACCCATAGGATTCTGCAGAGTTGCCGTGAAGCCCTTAGTAGGCGGAGTCGGCCACTAACGGCTCGACAGTGACGTCAGAGTTCAACTCCCGCCTGTTCCCGCCTGCTCCAAATAAGGGCAAAGAGGCGGAGCCGAGGCGGGACCTGCTGCCACCGAGCTGGAAGTTCCAGAGTTAGCTGAAGCTACCAAGCTAAGCTAACATGCTTCCCATCTGCCGTCGTATTTTACATTTCTAAGGTAAGCGGACATGAAACTATTCAGCAAAACTATAAATAATAATCTAAGTTATTGAGTTTTTAGCATAATACTTCAGAATCTTAAAACCCCTTAACGTTTGTATGCAATTGTGCTAAATTCAACACTGGAATCAAGTAAATATTAATATGTTTGCATGACATTAGTTATTTATATTTTGATATCACTTAATTACACGTTTAATACATTTAAGTCAAGCTAAGGTACATGTGATGGTAGCTAGTTAGTGCTCTTACCTGTGAGGCCTCCTCCAAACAGCATAATAACCAGACTGTATCATTAAAGCTAAGTACCAGTTCTAGATCCTTGACTTTAGACAAACATTTCAAGACAAAATGTATTTAAAGACCAATCTTTATTTGAATGTGCCTCTTAACCTGAGATATTAGTTATACAGTAATAGTATTGACAATCTAAAAAAACTGAGCAACTCAACAGTCAACTTTATATTTCTTATTGTCTAAAGCATTTATTATTTTCATTTTCCCCTCTCATATTCAGTGTGGACGGATTGAGACAGCGTGGTGTCCAGAGAGCTGCAGAGACTTCAGGGAGAAACCTCCGTGTGATGGACGGATTGAGACAGCGTGGTGTCCAGAGAGCTGCAGAGACTTCAGGGAGAAACCTCCGTGTGATGGATGGATTGAGACAGCGTGGTGTCCAGAGAGCTGCAGAGACTTCAGGGAGAAACCTCCGTGTGATGGACGGATTGAGACAGCGTGGTGTCCAGAGAGCTGCTGAGACTTCAGGGAGAAACCTCCGTGTGATGGACGGATTGAGACAGCGTGGTGTCCAGAGAGCTGCAGAGACTTCAGGGAGAAACCTCCGTGTGATGGACGGATTGAGACAGCGTGGTGTCCAGAGAGCTGCTGAGACTTCAGGGAGAAACCTCCGTGTGATGGACGTCCAGTCTGTTGGTGTGGAGAGGACTGAGGGTCTTTCCTCAGCGAGGAGGACCAGGCCTGATGGAGGAGCCCATGCTGGGCAAAGCTGATACCAACTGCACAGGCCTAGTCTGTCACTTTATCTGACTAAATGTGTTTACTTACTTACATTTAATAGGTTTACACCTTCTGTCCATATGTGCTTTTTATTTAAAACATTTGATTAACTTTTGGTTCACATTTCAATAAATTGTATTTGTATTTGCTCCTTTCGTCCATTATTCTTACTGAAAAGTGTTAGATTACACATTCACATCTGACTGAAGATTGGCCCCATTTATTTGTGACGTTGCAAACTCTGCGGTACAAGGCACAAGCGATGTGAAGCTCATAAAGTGAGGCAAATAGAAATAATCAGCTGATGGAGTGTAGATGTGGAAATAGGTGCATTCGATCAGCTGACTGTGTTTTCACAATAAAAGTAGTTTCTTAGTGAATGTCCTGTACTGGTCTTAAAATCTCATACATCAGCTTTTAATGTTCCTCTTGGATGTTCTTCTTGACCCTCAGAGAAGGAGAACATGTTGTGTCTTTCAGGCATGTCCTTTCCTAACAAAAATGACAGGAAACATAAAACATATTATTGCAGAACAAGTGTGTTATTTATGAAAGCGGTGTGTTTGTGTGTTTAGGGGCTGTAGATATCATTATTTTGTAATTGTAATCAGATTATGAATGAACAGTATGAAGCTCATCAACATTGAAATATATGTTATTATCAAAATAATATGGAACTGTTATCAAAACGTAGTGCAACTGTAGAAGCTTGCTCTGTTGTCTCACTGAAAGAATCACTTTTACCACGTTTTTACAGACAATATTGAGAGATAAATAGTAGCAGTTCTCACTATGTGTTAAATAGCTTTGCCTTCAATACATTACATTAGAAAGCTGACAAAGTCATATTGCTTGTTAACATCTAAATGTAACTTTTTGCATGGAAAACCCCCCTCAACTTAACTGATGTGTAGGTGATCTAGTATTTAGTATTGTTTAATGGAATGTATATCAGTGTATTAAAGTCAATACTTCATTTTATTTAAACAAATATCTTTCTTGATTCTTTGTACAGTATGAAAAAAAGAGTCTTTGTACCTGAGCTGAAGTTCACTGCTGTGAGGAGTCCAGTTCTGTCTCTCACTCTCTGGTCCAGCCTGTCTGCATCACCTGGACACCTTAAACAAACAGATATATATATGTAAAGTGTACAAACAATATAACTGATTCTCTTCTGTTGGATTGTGTATTGTCCGAGTCAGGGTCCTTTTTATTTTACTGTAACTTTGGAAGTTGTGTTACCAATGCTTACTGTTTATTTGATACCCATTTGGTAATGCAATTAATAAAAACAACAAGGTTTGGGTTCGTTCTTCAGGTGACTGTGACGTTAACGTGTAAGCTCAATAATGAACTCCAGCTCAACCAACCATATTGTAATATCTAAGTAATCATCTTGAAATATGACATTAATAATTGTAATATACACATCTTATTGTGAGGTTGATTTCACATACACTACTTCGACGTTAGCTTGTCTACATACTTGAGCATAGCCAATTTAAATTAACCTTAGCGATGCATACAGTTCCTAACTACATAATAAAATATCTCTCTACGTTACAAGGATGACCTTATTTTATCAACCTCAAACAGAAGCCGTTTGTTCAACAGTATTATCCCACTTAATGTCTATTTCGTTTTAACCTTTATATATACAGTCTATGATTTTAACTTGGAGGCTACGATTAGCATCGTTAGCACCGATGTAGCTACCACACGCTAACCCAAGCCTTAACATTCATTACGTAGCTGATTAAAATCATTAACACATAAATAAAGCACTCGAATTTCACTTACCGCAAAACCGCATTCATTCACCGTCTGTTTCAACCGCAGAGCGAGTCACAATAGTCCGATATATAAGCATGAAGAACAAACAACCACGGCCGGCTTCAAGTTGTGTTTACTGGATGAGCTGAGCAGGCAGAGTCCCTGTAGCTTCACGGTGCAGCTAGCAGAGAGACAAGAAGCTAGCAGCAACAGTCACTTGACAGAGCCGTCACTCAATGTGACCACGCCCTAATTTATGCAAAAACGTTAAGACCTAATATAAATAAAAGGGTCGTGTTAGAAAACAATTCACTCACAGATCCATAATCATGAAGGTGGAATCTAACTATATCGATAATAAAAATGTATGGAGCCAGGGGTAGAAACATGTTTTTTTCTGCTGTAAAGTTGGGCATGTTAACATGGGGGTCTATGGAAATTGCTCCTTTCTGCAGCCATCGCCTATCGGCCAATATATGAACTGCAGTGTGTGGAACTTCCGTATTGGCGTCCGGC
>JAPTMU010000424.1:50177-61711 GCA_028583405.1 Pogonophryne albipinna | reverse complement strand
ATCCTCAGATCCTCAGACCCTCAGACCCTCAGATCCTCAGACCCTCAGACCCTCACACCCTCAGACCCTCAGATCCTCAGACCCTCACACCCTCAGACCCTCAGACCCTCACACCCTCAGATCCTCAGACCCTCACACCCTCAGACCCTCGGATCCTCAGATCCTCAGACCCTCAGACCCTCACACCCTCAGATCCTCAGACCCTCACACCCTCGGACCCTCACACCCTCAGATCCTCAGACCCTCAGATCCTCAGACCCTCGGACCCTCACACCCTCAGATCCTCAGACTCTCACACCCTCAGATCCTCAGACTCTCACACCCTCAGATCCTCAGACCCTCAGCTCCTCAGACCCTCAGAGGAGTGAAACGCCACATCAATCTGACACCCTTCACCCTCTGCCTGCAACCAGCAGATCCTTCAGAGATGTGACGAGGCGTTCAGGGAACCCAGTGAAACACAGAGTCTCTGATCCCGTCACACGTCTCACACTCTGGAGTTCAAAGCTCCATCTCCCCGTCACATGACATCATCTCCCTTGCTCTGTGGTTCAGGAACAGGTATTTATCTTCTCTCAGCATCTCACACACACACTGCTCCAGATTCCTTCAGTCTCTACACAGTCAGGCTGAACACCTTAATCTCTGAGGGGTTCTCTACTCAGTTGAGCTGTCTGTGGCTCTTTGCTGCTGTAACAACGTACATTTACGCTCTGTGGGACGAATACAGATTCTGGTTCTGATTCTGACTCTGATTCTGACTCTGATTCTGACTCTGACTCTGACTCTGACTCTGATTCTGATTCTGACTCTGATATGACTCTGATTCTGATTCTGATTCTGACTCTGATTCTGACTCTGACTCTGATTCTGACTCTGATTCTGACTCTGATTCTGACTCTGACTCTTCTGACTCTGATTCTGACTCTGGTTCTGACTCTGATTCTGACTCTAATTCTGACTCTGGTTCTGACTCTGATTCTGACTCTGGTTCTGACTCTGACTCTGGTTCTGACTCTGATTCTGATTCTGACTCTGATTCTGACTATGGTTCTGACTATGGTTCTGATTCTGACTCTGGTTCTGACTCTGGTTCTGATTCTGACTCTGGTTCTGACTCTGGTTCTGACTCTGGTTCTGATTCTGACTCTGACTCTGATTCTGACTCTGACTCTGATTCTGACTCTAATTCTGACTCTGGTTCTGACTCTGACTCTGATTCTGACTCTGGTTCTGACTCTGACTCTGATTCTGACTCTGACTCTGATTCTGACTCTGACTCTGATTCTGACTCTGGTTCTGACTCTGGTTCTGATTCTGACTCTGGTTCTGACTCTGGTTCTGATTATGACTCTGACTCTGGTTCTGACTCTGGTTCTGATTCTGACTCTGATACTGACTCTGATTCTGACTCTGGTTCTGATTCTGGTTCTGTCTCTGATTCTGGTTCTGACTCTGATTCTGACTCTGATTCTGACTCTGATTCTGGTTCCGATTCTGACTCTGATTCTGACTGTAATTCTGACTCTGATTCTGACTCTGGTTCTGACTCTGGTTCTGACTCTGATTCTGGTTCTGACTCTGACTCTGATTCTGACTCTGACTCTGATTCGGACTCTGATTCTGATTCTGACTCTGATTCTGGTTCTGACTCTGACTCTGATTCTGACTCTGGTTCTGACTCTGACTCTGATTCTGACTCTGGTTCTGACTCTGACTCTGATTCTGACTCTGACTCTGATTCTGACTCTGGTTCTGACTCTGGTTCTGATTCTGACTCTGGTTCTGACTCTGGTTCTGATTATGACTCTGACTCTGGTTCTGACTCTGGTTCTGATTCTGACTCTGATTCTGACTCTGATTCTGACTCTGGTTCTGATTCTGGTTCTGTCTCTGATTCTGGTTCTGACTCTGATTCTGACTCTAATTCTGGTTCTGATTCTGACTCTGATTCTGACTGTAATTCTGACTCTGACTCTGGTTCTGACTCTGACTCTGGTTCTGACTCTGGTTCTGACTCTGGTTCTGACTCTGATTCTGGTTCTGACTCTGACTCTGATTCTGACTCTGACTCTGATTCGGACTCTGATTCTGACTCTGACTCTGATTCTGGTTCTGACTCTGACTCTGGTTCTGACTCTGATTCTGACTCTGATTCTGGTTCTGACTCTGACTCTAATCCCGGTTCTGACTCTGATTCTGACTCTGGTTCTGGTTCTGACTCTGATTCTGATTCTGATTTTGGTTCTGACTCTGACTCTAATCCCGGTTCTGACTCTGATTCTGACTCTGGTTCTGACTCTGGTTCTGTCTCTGATTCTGGTTCTGACTCTGATTCTGACTCTGATTCTGACTCTGATTCTGGTTCTGATTCTGACTCTGATTCTGACTCTGATTCTGACTCTGATTCTGACTCTGGTTCTGACTCTGGTTCTGATTCTGACTCTGACTCTGGTTCTGACTCTGATTCTGATTCTGATTCTGGTTCTGCTGGTCAGAAGTGATCCAGCGTTACATCACCAGCGTCTCTGATAATGAGCTATAACTCAGATAACTTTTCAGACTGAGGGTTGATGCAGTCCAGAGGCTCCTCTGTCATTAGTGATGTGTAGCTGTGTGTTGTTGTTGTGTTGTTGTTCTGTTGTGTTGTTGTTGTGTTGTGTGTCTCTGTATGAAGGAGAGCTGCAGGACTCCTGCAATCCGTGGTGTTGATTGGCTTGTTGACTCTGAGCGTTCGTCCTCCTGTCCGTCCTCATCTGTTTCTAACGGACCCTCTGGAGTTGAAGGCAATAACATGGAGTACGCTCTTTAAATACTTTCCTTTACACACTGTCTCCTCTCCGCTTCAGGTCTGTGCTCTCAGTGACCTCAGTGACCTCTGTGACCTCAGTGCTCTCAGTGCTCTCAGTGACCTCAGTGCTCTCAGTGCTCTCAGTGACCTCTGTGACCTCAGTGACCTCTGTGACCTCAGTGCTCTCAGTGCTCTCAGTGACCTCAGTGCTCTCAGTGACCTCAGTGCTCTCAGTGACCTCAGTGACCTCAGTGCTCTCAGTGACCTCAGTGCTCTCAGTGACCTCAGTGCTCTCAGTGCTATCAGTGACCTCTGTGACCTCAGTGCTCTCAGTGCTCTCAGTGACCTCAGTGCTATCAGTGACCTCAGTGACCTCAGTGACCTCAGTGCTCTCAGTGCTCTCAGTGACCTCAGTGCTCTCAGTGCTCTCAGTGACCTCTGTGACCTCAGTGCTCTCAGTGCTCTCAGTGACCTCAGTGCTCTCAGTGACCTCAGTGACCTCTGTGACCTCAGTGCTCTCAGTGACCTCAGTGCTCTCAGTGACCTCAGTGACCTCTGTGACCTCTGTGCTCTCAGTGACCTCAGTGCTCTCAGTGCTCTCAGTGACCTCAGTGCTCTCAGTGACCTCAGTGCTCTCAGTGACCTCAGTGCTCTCAGTGACCTCAGTGCTCTCAGTGCTCTCAGTGACCTCAGTGCTCTCAGTGCTCTCAGTGACCTCAGTGCTCTCAGTGCTCTCAGTGCTCTCAGTGCTCTCAGTGACCTCAGTGCTCTCAGTGCTCTCAGTGCTCTCAGTGACCTCAGTGACCTCAGTGCTCTCAGTGACCTCAGTGCTCTCAGTGACCTCAGTGCTCTCAGTGACCTCAGTGCTCTCAGTGCTCTCAGTGCTCTCAGTGCTCTCAGTGACCTCAGTGCTCTCAGTGCTCTCAGTGACCTCAGTGACCTCAGTGCTCTCAGTGCTCTCAGTGACCTCAGTGCTCTCAGTGCTCTCAGTGACCTCAGTGACCTCAGTGACCTCAGTGACCTCAGTGCTCTCAGTGCTCTCAGTGACCTCAGTGCTCTCAGTGACCTCAGTGCTCTCAGTGCTCTCAGTGACCTCAGTGCTCTCAGTGACCTCAGTGCTCTCAGTGACCTCAGTGCTCTCAGTGCTCTCAGTGCTCTCAGTGACCTCAGTGCTCTCAGTGCTCTCAGTGACCTCAGTGCTCTCAGTGACCTCAGTGCTCTCAGTGACCTCAGTGCTCTCAGTGACCTCAGTGCTCTCAGTGACCTCAGTGACCTCAGTGCTCTCAGTGCTCTCAGTGCTCTCAGTGACCTCAGTGCTCTCAGTGCTCTCAGTGCTCTCAGTGCTCTCAGTGACCTCAGTGCTCTCAGTGCTCTCAGTGCTCTCAGTGCTCTCAGTGCTCTCAGTGACCTCAGTGACCTCAGTGCTCTCAGTGACCTCAGTGCTCTCAGTGACCTCAGTGACCTCAGTGCTCTCAGTGACCTCAGTGCTATCAGTGACCTCAGTGCTCTCAGTGCTCTCAGTGACCTCAGTGCTCTCAGTGCTCTCAGTGCTCTCAGTGACCTCAGTGCTCTCAGTGACCTCAGTGACCTCAGTGCTCTCAGTGCTCTCAGTGACCTCAGTGCTCTCAGTGACCTCAGTGACCTCAGTGCTCTCAGTGCTCTCAGTGACCTCAGTGCTCTCAGTGACCTCAGTGCTCTCAGTGACCTCAGTGCTCTCAGTGACCTCAGTGACCTCAGTGCTCTCAGTGCTCTCAGTGACCTCAGTGCTCTCAGTGCTCTCAGTGACCTCAGTGCTCTCAGTGACCTCAGTGCTCTCAGTGACCTCAGTGCTCTCAGTGACCTCAGTGACCTCAGTGCTCTCAGTGCTCTCAGTGACCTCAGTGCTCTCAGTGACCTCAGTG
This sequence comes from Pogonophryne albipinna, assembly GCA_028583405.1. Lineage (NCBI taxonomy): Eukaryota > Metazoa > Chordata > Actinopteri > Perciformes > Artedidraconidae > Pogonophryne > Pogonophryne albipinna. Next base: position 57,019 of record JAPTMU010000424.1, on the reverse strand, counting down.
ACCTCAGTGCTCTCAGTGCTCTCAGTGACCTCAGTGCTCTCAGTGACCTCAGTGCTCTCAGTGCTCTCAGTGCTCTCAGTGACCTCAGTGCTCTCAGTGCTCTCAGTGACCTCAGTGCTCTCAGTGACCTCAGTGCTCTCAGTGCTCTCAGTGCTCTCAGTGACCTCAGTGACCTCAGTGCTCTCAGTGCTCTCAGTGACCTCAGTGCTCTCAGTGACCTCAGTGACCTCAGTGCTCTCAGTGCTCTCAGTGACCTCAGTGCTCTCAGTGACCTCAGTGCTCTCAGTGCTCTCAGTGCTCTCAGTGACCTCAGTGCTCTCAGTGACCTCAGTGCTCTCAGTGCTCTCAGTGACCTCAGTGCTCTCAGTGACCTCAGTGCTCTCAGTGCTCTCAGTGACCTCAGTGCTCTCAGTGACCTCAGTGACCTCAGTGCTCTCAGTGCTCTCAGTGACCTCAGTGCTCTCAGTGACCTCAGTGCTCTCAGTGACCTCAGTGCTCTCAGTGACCTCAGTGCTCTCAGTGCTCTCAGTGACCTCAGTGCTCTCAGTGACCTCAGTGACCTCAGTGCTCTCAGTGCTCTCAGTGACCTCAGTGCTCTCAGTGACCTCAGTTACTTTCTGCTGTCCTGATGTCAATGGGAGCTCATTCCACCATCTTGGAGCCAGGATAGCAAACCCACGTGTTTCTGCTGATGGGAACTTCTGACCTCAGTGAACAGGTGGGCTGTTTTCATGGTTCAGATAAAACACTGTGTCCTCTTTAACTCTGAAGAGGCAATAACCTGAACAAGAAACACATATCTTTGGTTTCTGTTTGTCATTATTTAACGATGTTCCTCTCACGGCTGGATCACCTGGAACATTCAGGAAGGAAACTGTGGAGAGAAGTCAACATGTAACACATCTGTCCTTCACAATAAGAATCTCTCTCTCTCTCTCTCTCTCTCTCTCTCTCTCTCTCTCTCTCTCTCTCTCAGCTGCTATACAAATCAAATCAAGTTTTATTTATAAAGCACATTTATAAACGATGTTTGGTGGAGCCAAAGTGCTGTACATAAAATACAGATTGCCTACAGTAGAGACACTTTACAGCAAATACAACATCACAGATTGTTCAGAATATCAGTATGAGAAAAACGACACCCTCTGTCCTTAGACCCTCTGTCCTTAGACCCTCTGTCCTTAGATATATATATACTAACACATCTGCCCTTCACAATAAGAGTCTCTCTCTCAGCTGCTATACTAACACATCTGCCCTTCACAATAAGAGTCTCTCTCTCTCTCAGCTGCTATACTAACACATCTGTCCTTCAGAATAAGAGTCTCTCTCAGCTGCTATACTAACACATCTGTCATTCACAATAAGAGTCTCTCTCAGCTGCTATACTAACACATCTGCCCTTCACAATAAGAGTCTCTTTCTCTCTCTCAGCTGCTATACTAACACATCTGTCCTTCACAATAAGAGTCTCTCTCAGCTGCTATACTAACACATATGCCCTTCACAATAAGAGTCTCTCTCAGCTGCTATACTAACACATCTGCCCTTCACAATAAGAGTCTCTCTCAGCTGCTATACTAACACATCTGCCCTTCACAATAAGAGTCTCTCAGCTGCTATACTAACACATCTGCCCTTCACAGTAAGAGTCTCTCTCAGCTGCTATACTAACACATCTGCCCTTCACAATAAGAGTCTCTCTCTCTCAGCTGCTATACTAACACATCTGCCCTTCACAGTAAGAGTCTCTCTCTCTCTCAGCTGCTATACTAACACATCTGTCCTTCACAATAAGAGTCTCTCTCAGCTGCTATACTAACACATCTGCCCTTCACAGTAAGAGTCTCTCTCTCTCTCAGCTGCTATACTAACACATCTGCCCTTCACAATAAGAGTCTCTCTCAGCTGCTATACTAACACATCTGCCCTTCACAATAAGAGTCTCTCTCAGCTGCTATACTAACACATCTGCCCTTCACAATAAGAGTCTCTCTCTCTCAGCTGCTATACTAACACATCTGCCCTTCACAATAAGAGTCTCTCTCTCAGCTGCTATACTAACACATCTGCCCTTCACAATAAGAGTATCTCAGATGCTTTACTAACACATCTGTCCTTCACAATAAGAGTCTCTCTCTCTCAGCTGCTATACTAACACATCTGCCCTTCACAGTAAGAGTCTCTCTCTCTCTCAGCTGCTATACTAACACATCTGCCCTTCACAGTAAGAGTCTCTCTCAGCTGATATACTAACACATCTGCCCTTCACAATAAGAGTCTCTCTCTCTCAGCTGCTATACTAACACATCTGCCCTTCACAGTAAGAGTCTCTCTCTCTCTCAGCTGCTATACTAACACATCTGTCCTTCACAATAAGAGTCTCTCTCAGCTGCTATACTAACACATCTGCCCTTCACAGTAAGAGTCTCTCTCTCTCTCAGCTGCTATACTAACACATCTGCCCTTCACAATAAGAGTCTCTCTCAGCTGCTATACTAACACATCTGCCCTTCACAATAAGAGTCTCTCTCAGCTGCTATACTAACACATCTGCCCTTCACAATAAGAGTCTCTCTCTCTCAGCTGCTATACTAACACATCTGCCCTTCACAATAAGAGTCTCTCTCTCAGCTGCTATACTAACACATCTGCCCTTCACAATAAGAGTATCTCAGATGCTTTACTAACACATCTGTCCTTCACAATAAGAGTCTCTCTCTCTCAGCTGCTATACTAACACATCTGCCCTTCACAGTAAGAGTCTCTCTCTCTCTCAGCTGCTATACTAACACATCTGCCCTTCACAGTAAGAGTCTCTCTCTCAGCTGCTATACTAACACATCTGCCCTTCACAGTAAGAGTCTCTCTCTCTCAGCTGCTATACTAACACATCTGCCCTTCACAGTAAGAGTCTCTCTCTCTCAGCTGCTATACTAACACATCTGTCCTTCACAATAAGAGTCTCTCTCTCTCAGCTGCTATACTAACACATCTGTCCTTCACAATAAGAGTCTCTCTCTCAGCTGCTATACTAACACATTTGTCCTTCACAATAAGAGTCTCTCAGATGCTTTACTAACACATCTGCCCTTCACAATAAGAGTCTCTCTCAGCTGCTATACTAACACATCTGTCCTTCACAATAAGAGTCTCTCAGATGCTTTACTAACACATCTGTCCTTCACAATAAGAGTCTCTCAGATGCTTTACTAACACATCTGTCCTTCACAATAAGAGTCTCTCAGCAGTGTGTGGAGTCTCACATATTTCCTCAGTAATTACAGAGAGGCCGTCAGACGGGGATTCCCCATCCTGCACTCTGTTTCAGGTGTGCACACAAACTCCCAGAATCCTTTGCAGCTTCATGCCACCTCACGTCTCTGCTGGAGGTCTTTCCTTCAGAGATGTATGTTCCGGTAGGAAGAGATTTATATTCTTCAGAGTGTTTACGGTGATGCAGGAACGTACAGCAGCTCAAAGAGGACGACTGAAAGACTGCAGGAATTATTCTGGAACATTTCACGTCACACACCTGGCCGTCGTCCAGAAGCCAGAAGAGTTTTATTTCACTGCCATGTACCTGCCATCACTGTTTCCCTACCACACACACACACACACACACACACACACACACACACACACACACACACACACACACACACACACACACACACACACACTCTGAGGGAATACATTAAGTTGTAATGCACTTGACTCAGAGCTGGCAGGCTTTACAGAAACTCTCAGTGTTTTCCGTGTTCAGACATGACTTCACGCCGCAGACGGACTCCATGACGAGACTCACAACACTCCAACACATTACCTGAGTCTGGGTTACTCTCAGCAGGAGGAGTGTGTTTGTGTCACAGGAGCAGGGCGGACCCAAGTTAACAGAAAGAAGCTTTAATTTCCAGTACTGGAAGAAAGGCAAGGCGAGCTTCACTACAGCGACAAACAGGGATCCGACAAAGACTAACGGAGAACCTGGGTTGTGCCGAATTGTCAAGAAATCAGTTCCTGTCATCTTTTCCTAAATACTTTTCTTCTGTGAGAAACGTCATGAGATGTGAAGGACTGTAGGAGGAGTTCGAGGGGCCTGAAAAGTGCGAAATTACCAAAGGTTTCACATACAATTTAAAATAGCCGACTTCCTGTTGGGTTTACGATATGATGCCAGGAGGCTTTTTTAGCGTCTCAACATGTTTCATATACCTGCTGAATTTCAGAAGAATAGGTGAAAGCACAACGAGGGGCTGCCTTTTTGGCAACTTTGTCGGAGGCCCATAGAGCTTTTGGTCTCCATAGCGAGGGCGTTCGATGTAGACGAGGGCGTTCGATGTAGACGAGGGCGTCGATGTAGACGAGGACGTTCGATGTAGACGAGGGCGTTCGATGTAGACGAGGGCGTTCGATGTAGACGAGGGCGTCCGATGTAGACGAGGGCGTCGATGTAGACGAGGACGTCGATGTAGACGAGGACGTTCGATGTAGACGAGGGCGTTCGATGTAGACGAGGGCGTTCGATGTAGACGAGGGCGTCGATGTAGGGAGGACGTTCGATGTAGACGAGGGCGTTCGATGTAGACGAGGGCGTTCGATGTAGACGAGGGCGTTCGATGTAGACGAGGGCGTTCGATGTAGACGAGGGCGTTCGATGTAGACGAGGGCGTCGATGTAGACGAGGGCGTCGATGTAGACGAGGACGTTCGATGTAGACGAGGGCGTCGATGTAGACGAGGACGTTCGATGTAGACGAGGGCGTTCGATGTAGACGAGGACGTTCGATGTAGACGAGGGCGTTCGATGTAGACGAGGGCGTTCGATGTAGACGAGGGCGTTCGATGTAGACGAGGGCGTTCGATGTAGACGAGGGCGTTCGATGTAGACGAGGGCGTTCGATGTAGACGAGGGCGTCGATGTAGACGAGGGCGTCGATGTAGACGAGGACGTTCGATGTAGACGAGGGCGTCGATGTAGACGAGGGCGTTCGATGTAGACGAGGGCGTTCGATGTAGACGAGGGCGTTCGATGTAGACGAGGGCGTTCGATGTAGACGAGGGCGTCGATGTAGACGAGGGCGTTCGATGTAGACGAGGGCGTTCGATGTAGACGAGGGCGTTCGATGTAGACGAGGGCGTCGATGTAGACGAGGGCGTCGATGTAGACGAGGACGTCGATGTAGACGAGGGCGTCGATGTAGACGAGGACGTTCGATGTAGACGAGGACGTTCGATGTAGACGAGGGCGTTCGATGTAGACGAGGGCGTCGATGTAGACGAGGACGTTCGATGTAGACGAGGGCGTCGATGTAGACGAGGACGTTCGATGTAGACGATGGCGTTCGATGTAGACGAGGGCGTTCGATGTAGACGAGGGCGTTCGATGTAGACGAGGGCGTTCGATGTAGACGAGGGCGTTCGATGTAGACGAGGGCGTTCGATGTAGACGAAAGCTTCTCATGAATTTGGATCCTCATTATCTTTTGATGGTACTGACCAAATGTGAAGTTGATCGGATGAAAACTGTAGGAGGAGTTCCTTAAAATGTGGGGCCTTAAAAGTTCGAAATGGCCTAAAGTTGCACATATAATTTAAAATAGCCGACTTCCTGTTGGGTTTACAATATGCCTCCAATGGGTTTTTTTGAGTGTCTCATCATGCAACATATAACTACCAAACTTCAGGAGTATAGGTGAAAGCACGGTGAGGGGCTGATTTTTGAAACTTTATTGGGGCACTATAGATCTTTTTGACGCCACCAGAGATCAGGCCAGACCTGACAAGATTGTGAACAAATAGGAACTTCTGGTAAACGTTAAGGACTTCCAAAACCTGATTCATTTGGGTAAAAATAATAAATATTCAATGGATTTCAATACATATAAAGAGCCAGTGACTCTGCACTTTTACAGGCCGATCTACCAGAGAGGTAAACACAGGATATTAACTCCAAACTAATTCAGGAAAATGAATCTCAACTTTTTAACAATTCCGAAGTAAAATACTAAATTTAAAGCATTAATTACCTGATCGTTTCCCGGTCACGATCGGTTGTTTCCGTGAACGGCCGAATGTTGTGTCGAGAAACCGGTAATGTAAAAACTAGGATCCTGACCGTCTGAAGAGTATCAGAGATAAAGTAAGTGCACTGAGAGGGAGACAGACGACTTGATTGTAATCAATATCCAAAGCTTTAATTAGAAAGGCAAACACATCAAAGAGAGTCAGGCTGAGGCTTGCCACGGTTAGATCATTTTTATAGGCTTTAAAGTTGTTCTGGTGAGGGAATCTTACAGTCAGACAGTCACATCATCGAGTTTTCCATTCCTGCTCTCTTATCACAGCGATCATTATGGGATGAATCATCTGACTGATGTTACCAGAACACAAGAGACACCTCTAACCGTCCTGACCCAGGGAATAGTCATAGCCCAACATTTAGGGAGACTGGCTTCTTCTACCAGCTGCATTGATGGCATTTAAGAAATCTTTCACTTCATCCAGACATGATGGAAAGTCTCGCACTGTATTCAGCTCAATTAAAAACTGACCTCTGCATACAAGGAAATCAACTTCTTTTGGCATTGATAAAGCCTTATAAATGACCATGAGGACAGTTCTGGACAAAGTGTGACGCCATCTATCTGAGAGCTCCTAAGACACTTCCTCCCTGCAGGAGAAATGATGAGGGACAAATAACTTTACATTTTGCGATGATGTGCTACATTTGGTGGACTTCCCACGCAGTAAAAAAATACTTTAAAGCAATAACTGTAATTTATGACGATTGTGAGATGATTTGTGGGATTGAGCTTTGCCAACTGAGCTTCACTTCATCAT
>JAPTMU010000424.1:37677-45177 GCA_028583405.1 Pogonophryne albipinna | reverse complement strand
TAACAGGACAACGGCTTACATGATCAGGACGTCCAGAAGTGCACTAACAGGACAACGGCTTACATGATCAGGACGTCCAGAAGTGCACTAACAGGACAACGGCTTACATGATCAGGACGTCCAGAAGTGCACTAACAGGACAACGGCTTACATGATCAGGATGTCCAGAAGTGCACTAACAGGACAACGGCTTACATGATCAGGACGTCCAGAAGTGCACTAACAGGACAACGGCTTACATGATCAGGACGTCCAGAAGTGCACTAACAGGACAACGGCTTACATGATCAGGACGTCCAGAAGTGCACTAACAGGACAACGGCTTACATGATCAGGACGTCCAGAAGTGCACTAACAGGACAACGGCTTACATGATCAGGACGTCCAGAAGTGCACTAACAGGACAACGGCTTACATGATCAGGACGTCCAGAAGTGCACTAACAGGACAACGGCTTACATGATCTGGACGTCCAGAAGTGCACTAACAGGACAACGGCTTACATGATCAGGACGTCCAGAAGTGCACTAACAGGACAACGGCTTACATGATCAGGAATGTCCAGAAGTGGCACTAACAGGACAACGGCTTACATGATCAGGACGTCCAGAAGTGCCCTAACAGACAACGGCTTACATGATCAGGACGTCCAGAAGTGCACTAACAGGACAACGGCTTACATGATCAGGACGTCCAGAAGTGCACTAACAGGACAACGGCTTACATGATCAGGATGTCCAGAAGTGCACTAACAGGACAACGGCTTACATGATCAGGACGTCCAGAAGTGCACTAACAGGACAACGGCTTACATGATCAGGACGTCCAGAAGTGCACTAACAGGACAACGGCTTACATGATCTGGACGTCCAGAAGTGCACTAACAGGACAACGGCTTACATGATCAGGACGTCCAGAAGTGCACTAACAGGACAACGGCTTACATGATCAGGATGTCCCAGAAGTGCACTAACAGGACAACGGCTTACATGATCAGGACGTCCAGAAGTGCACTAACAGGACAACGGCTTACATGATCAGGACGTCCAGAAGTGCACTAACAGGACAACGGCTTACATGATCAGGACGTCCAGAAGTGCACTAACAGGACAACGGCTTACATGATCTGGACGTCCAGAAGTGCACTAACAGGACAACGGCTTACATGATCAGGACGTCCAGAAGTGCACTAACAGGACAACGGCTTACATGATCAGGACGTCCAGAAGTGCACTAACAGGACAACGGCTTACATGATCAGGACGTCCAGAAGTGCACTAACAGGACAACGGCTTACATGATCAGGACGTCCAGAAGTGCACTAACAGGACAACGGCTTACATGATCAGGACGTCCAGAAGTGCACTAACAGGACAACGGCTTACATGATCTGGACGTCCAGAAGTGCACTAACAGGACAACGGCTTACATGATCAGGACGTCCAGAAGTGCACTAACAGGACAACGGCTTACATGATCTGGACGTCCAGAAGTGCACTAACAGGACAACGGCTTACATGATGGAAGCTGTGGAAGTGGTAAAGTCTAAAGATGTAGATGATAACCGGATAACCCTCTGCATGTTCTCTCCTTGAGGCTGAACTCAGGGATGGAACATGTTCTCTCCTTGAGGCTGAACTCAGGGATGGAACATGTTCTCTCCTGTGAGGCTGAACTCAGGGATGGAACATGTTCCTCTCTGTGAGGCTGAACTCAGGGATGGAACATGTTCTCTCCTGTGAGGCTGAACTCAGGGATGGAACATATTCTCTCTGTGAGGCTGAACTCAGGGATGGAACATGTTCTCCTCTGTGAGGCTGAACTCGAGGGATGGAACATGTTTCTCTCCTTGAGGCTGAACTCAGGGATGGAACATGTTCTCTCCTTGAGGCTGAACTCAGGGATGGGAACATGTTCTCTCTGTGAGGCTGAACTCAGGGATGGAACATGTTCTCTCTGTGAGGCTGAACTCAGGGATGGAACATGTTCTCTCTGTGAGGCTGAACTCAGGGATGGAACATGTTCTCTCTGTGAGGCTGAACTCAGGGATGGAACATGTTCTCTCCTTGAGGCTGAACTCAGGGATGGAACATGTTCTCTCCTTGAGGCTGAACTCAGGGATGGAACATGTTCTCTCTGTGAGGCTGAACTCAGGGATGGAACATGTTCTCTCTGTGAGGCTGAACTCAGGGATGGAACATGTTCTCTCTGTGAGGCTGAACTCAGGGATGGAACATGTTCTCTCTGTGAGGCTGAACTCAGGGATGGAACATGTTCTCTCCTTGAGGCTGAACTCAGGGATGGAACATGTTCTCTCCTTGAGGCTGAACTCAGGGATGGAACATGTTCTCTCTGTGAGGCTGAACTCAGGGATGGAACATGTTCTCTCTGTGAGGCTGAACTCAGGGATGGAACATGTTCTCTCTGTGAGGCTGAACTCAGGGATGGAACATGTTCTCTCTGTGAGGCTGAACTCAGGGATGGAACATGTTCTCTCCTTGAGGCTGAACTCAGGGATGGAACATGTTCTCTCCTTGAGGCTGAACTCAGGGATGGAACATGTTCTCTCTGTGAGGCTGAACTCAGGGATGGAACATATTCTCTCTGTGAGGCTGAACTCAGGGATGGAACATGTTCTCTCTGTGAGGCTGAACTCAGGGATGGAACATGTTCTCTCCTTGAGGCTGAACTCAGGGATGGAACATGTTCTCTCTGTGAGGCTGAACTCAGGGATGGAACATATTCTCTCTGTGAGGCTGAACTCAGGGATGGAACATGTTCTCTCTGTGAGGCTGAACTCAGGGATGGAACATGTTCTCTCCTTGAGGCTGAACTTAGGGATGGAACATGTTCTCTCCTTGAGGCTGAACTCAGGGATGGAACATGTTCTCTCCTTGAGGCTGAACTCAGGGATGGAACATGTTCTCTCCTTGAGGCTGAACTCAGGGATGGAACATGTTCTCTCCTTGAGGCTGAACTCAGGGATGGAACATGTTCTCTCTGTGAGGCTGAACTCAGGGATGGAACATGTTCTCTCTGTGAGGCTGAACTCAGGGATGGAACATATTCTCTCTGTGAGGCTGAACTCAGGGATGGAACATGTTCTCTCTGTGAGGCTGAACTCAGGGATGGAACATGTTCTCTCCTTGAGGCTGAACTCAGGGATGGAACATGTTCTCTCCTTGAGGCTGAACTCAGGGATGGAACATGTTCTCTCTGTGAGGCTGAACTCAGGGATGGAACATATTCTCTTTGAGGCTGAACTCAGGGATGGAACATGTTCTCTCTGTGAGGCTGAACTCAGGGATGGAACATGTTCTCTCCTTGAGGCTGAACTCAGGGATGGAACATGTTCTCTCTGTGAGGCTGAACTCAGGGATGGAACATGTTCTCTCCTTGAGGCTGAACTCAGGGATGGAACATGTTTCTCTCTATGAGGTCGAACTCAGGGATGGAACATGTTCTCTCCTTGAGGCTGAATTCAGGGGTGGAACATGTTCTCTCCTTGAGGCTGAACTCAGGGATGGAACATGTTCTCTCTGTGAGGCTGAACTCAGGGATGGAACATGTTTCTCTCTATGAGGTTGAACTCAGGGATGGAACATGTTCTCTCCTTGAGGCTGAATTCAGGGGTGGAACATGTTCTCTCCTTGAGGCTGAACTCAGGGATGGAACATGTTCTCTCCTTGAGGCTGAACTCAGGGATGGATCATGTTCTCTCCTTGAGGCTGAACTCAGGGATGGATCATGTTCTCTCTGTGAGGCTGAACTCAGGGATGGAACATGTTCTCTCCTTGAGGCTGAATTCAGGGATGGAACATGTTCTCTCCTTGAGGCTGAACTCAGGGATGGATCATGTTCTCTCCTTGAGGCTGAACTCAGGGATGGAACATGTTCTCTCTGTGAGGCTGAACTCAGGGATGGATCATGTTCTCTCTGTGAGGCTGAACTCAGAGATGGAACATGTTTCTTCCTTGAGGCTGAACTCAGGGATGGAACATGTTCTCTCCTTGAGGCTGAACTAGGGATGGAACATGTTATCTCTGTGAGTCTGAACTCAGGGATGGAACATGTTCTCTCTGTGAGGCTGAACTCAGGGATGGAACATGTTCTCTCCGTGAGGCTGAACTCAGGGATGGAACATGTTCTCTCCTTGAGGCTGAACTCAGGGATGGAACATGTTCTCTCCTTGAGGCTGAACTAGGATGGAACATGTTCTCTCCGTGAGGCTGAACTCAGGGATGGAACATGTTCTCTCCTGAGGCTGAACTTAGGGATGGAACATGTTCTCTCCGTGAGGCTGAACTCAGGGATGGAACATGTTCTCTCCTTGAGGCTGAACTCAGGGATGGAACATGTTCTCTCTTGAGGCTGAACTTAGGATGGAACATGTTCTCTCTGTGAGGCTGAACTCAGGGATGGAACATGTTCTCTCCTTGAGGCTGAACTCAGGGATGGAAACATGTTCTCTCCTTGAGGCTGAACTCAGGGATGGAACATGTTCTCTCCTTGAGGCTGAACTCAGGGATGGAACATGTTCTCTCTTGAGGCTGAACTCAGGGATGGAACATGTTCTCTCCGTGAGGCTGAACTTAGGGATGGAACATGTTTCCCCTTGAGGCTGAACTCAGGGATGGAACATGTTCTCTCTGTGAGGCTGAACTCAGGGATGGAACATGTTCTCTCCTTGAGGCTGAACCAGGGATGGAACATGTCTCTCTTGAGGCTGAACTCAGGGATGGAACATGTTCTCCCTTGAGGCTGAACTCAGGGATGGAACATGTTCTCTCCTTGAGGCTGAACTCAGGGATGGAACATGTTCTCTCCTTGAGGCTGAACTCAGAGATGGAACATGTTCTCTCTATGAGGCTGAACTCAGGGATGGATCATGTTCTCTCTGTGAGGCTGAACTCAGGGATGGAACATGTTCTCTCCTTGAGGCTGAATTCAGGGGTGGAACATGTTCTCTCTGTGAGGCTGAACTCAGGGATGGATCATGTTCTCTCTGTGAGGCTGAACTCAGGGATGGAACATGTTCTCTCCTTGAGGCTGAACTCAGGGATGGATCATGTTCTCTCTGTGAGGCTGAACTCAGGGATGGAACATGTTCTCCTTGAGGCTGAATTCAGGGATGGAACATGTTCTCTCTGTGAGGCTGAACTCAGGGATGGACATGTTCTCTCCTTGAGGCTGAACTCAGGGATGGAACATGTTCTCCCTTGAGGCTGAACTCAGGGATGGAACATGTTCTCTCCTTGAGGCTGAACTCAGGGATGGAACATGTTCTCTCTGTGAGGCTGAACTCAGGGATGGAACATGTTCTCTCTGTGAGGCTGAACTCAGGGATGGATCATGTTCTCTCCTTGAGGCTGAACTCAGGGATGGAACATGTTCTCTCTGTGAGGCTGAACTCAGGGATGGAACATGTTCTCTCTGTGAGGCTGAACTCAGGGATGGATCATGTTCTTACTGAGGCTGAACTCAGGGATGGAACATGTTCTCCTTGAGGCTGAACTCAGGGATGGAACATGTTCTCCCTTGAGGCTGAACTCAGGGATGGAACATGTTCTCTCCTTGAGGCTGAACTCAGGGATGGAACATGTTCTCTCTGTGAGGCTGAACTCAGGGATGGAACATGTTCTATCCTTGAGGCTGAACTCAGGGATGGAACATGTTCTCTCCTTGAGGCTGAACTCAGGGATGGAACATGTTCTCCTTGAGGCTGAACTCAGGGATGGAACATATTCTCTCTGTGAGCTGAACTCAGGGATGGAACATGTTCTCTCTGTGAGGCTGAACTCAGGGATGGAACATGTTCTCTCTGTGAGGCTGAACTCAGGGATGGAACATATTCTCTCTGTGAGGCTGAACTCAGGGATGGAACATGTTCTCTCTGTGAGGCTGAACTCAGGGATGGAACATGTTCTCCCTTGAGGCTGAACTCAGGGATGGAACATGTTCTCTCTGTGAGGCTGAACTCAGGGATGGAACATATTCTCTCTGTGAGGCTGAACCAGGGATGGAACATGTTCTCTCTGTGAGGCTGAACTCAGGGATGGAACATGTTCTCTCTGTGAGGCTGAACTCAGGGAGGAACATGTTCTCTCCTTGAGGCTGAAACTCAGGGAGGAACATGTTCTCTCTGTGAGGCTGAACTCAGGGATGGAACATGTTCTCCCTTGAGGCTGAACTCAGGGATGGAACATGTTCTCTCTTGAGGCTGAACTCAGGGATGGAACATGTTCTCTCTGTGAGGCTGAACTCAGGGATGGAACATGTTCTCTCTGTGAGGCTGAACTCAGGGATGGATCATGTTCTCTCCTTGAGGCAGAACTCAGGGATGGAACATGTTCTCTCTTGAGGCTGAACTCAGGGATGGAACATGTTCTCTCTGTGAGGCTGAACTCAGGGATGGATCATGTTCTCTACTTGAGGCTGAACTCAGGGATGGAACATGTTCTCTCTGTGAGGCTGAACTCAGGGATGGAACATGTTCTCTCTGTGAGGCTGAACTCAGGGATGGATCATGTTCTCTCCTTGAGGCTGAACTCAGGGATGGAACATGTTCTCTGTGAGGCTGAACTCAGGGATGGAACATGTTCTCTCTGTGAGGCTGAACTCAGGGATGGATCATGTTCTCTACTTGAGGCTGAACTCAGGATGGAACATGTTCTCCTTGAGGCTGAACTCAGGAGGAACATGTTCTCCCCTTGAGGCTGAACTCAGGGATGGAAACATTCTCTCCTTGAGGCTGAACTCAGGGATGGAAATGTTCTCTCTGTGAGGCTGAACTCAGGGATGGAACATGTTCTATCTTGAGGCTGAACTCAGGGATGGAACATGTTCTCTCCTTGAGGCTGAAACTCAGGGATGGAACATGTTCTCTCTTGAGGCTGAACTCAGGGATGGAACATATTCTCTCTGTGAGGCTGAACTCAGGGATGGAACATGTTCTCTCTGTGAGGCTGAACTCAGGGATGGAACATGTTCTCTCTGTGAGGCTGAACTCAGGGATGGAACATATTCTCTCTGTGAGGCTGAACTCAGGGATGGACATGTTCTCTCTGTGAGGCTGAACTCAGGGATGGAACATGTTCTCCTGTGAGGCTGAACTCAGGGATGGAACATGTTCTCTCTGTGAGGCTGAACTCAGGGATGGAACATGTTCTCTCTGTGAGGCTGAACTCAGGGATGGAACATGTTCTCTCTGTGAGGCTGAACTCAGGGATGGAACATGTTCTCTCTGTGAGGCTGAACTCAGGGATGGAACATGTTCTCTCCTTGAGGCTGAACTCAGGGATGGAACATGTTCTCTCTGTGAGGCTGACTCAGGGATGGAACATGTTCTCCCTTGAGGCTGAAACCAGGGATGGAACATGTTCTCTCCTGAGGCTGAACTCAGGGATGGAACATGTTCTCTCTGTGAGGCTGAACTCAGGGATGGAACATGTTCTCTCTGTGAGGCTGAACTCAGGGATGGAAATCATGTTCTCTCCTTGA
>JAPTMU010000424.1:35000-36677 GCA_028583405.1 Pogonophryne albipinna | reverse complement strand
GAGAACATGTTCCATCCCTGAGTTCAGCCTCAAGGAGAGAACATGTTCCATCCCTGAGTTCAGCCTCAAGGAGAGAACATGTTCCATCCCTGAGTTCAGCCTCAAGGAGAGAACATGTTCCATCCCTGAGTTCAGCCTCAAGGAGAGAATATGTTCCATCCCTGAGTTCAGCCTCACAGAGAGAACATGTTCCATCCCTGAGTTCAGCCTCACAGAGAGAACATGTTCCATCCCTGAGTTCAGCCTCAAGGAGAGAACATGTTCCATCCCTGAGTTCAGCCTCAAGGAGAGAACATGTTCCATCCCTGAGTTCAGCCTCAAGGAGAGAACATGTTCCATCCCTGAGTTCAGCCTCAAGGAGAGAACATGTTCCATCCCTGAGTTCAGCCTCACAGAGAGAACATGTTCCATCCCTAAGTTCAGCCTCAAGGAGAGAACATGTTCCATCCCTGAGTTCAGCCTCAAGGAGAGAACATGTTCCATCCCTGAGTTCAGCCTCACGGAGAGAACATGTTCCATCCCTAAGTTCAGCCTCAAGGAGAGAACATGTTCCATCCCTGAGTTCAGCCTCACGGAGAGAACATGTTCCATCCCTAAGTTCAGCCTCAAGGAGAGAACATGTTCCATCCCTGAGTTCAGCCTCAAGGAGAGAACATGTTCCATCCCTAAGTTCAGCCTCAAGGAGAGAACATGTTCCATCCCTGAGTTCAGCCTCACGGAGAGAACATGTTCCATCCCTAAGTTCAGCCTCAAGGAGAGAACATGTTCCATCCCTGAGTTCAGCCTCACGGAGAGAACATGTTCCATCCCTAAGTTCAGCCTCAAGGAGAGAACATGTTCCATCCCTGAGTTCAGCCTCAAGGAGAGAACATGTTCCATCCCTGAGTTCAGCCTCACGGAGAGAACATGTTCCATCCCTGAGTTCAGCCTCACAGAGAGAACATGTTCCATCCCTGAGTTCAGACTCACAGAGATAACATGTTCCATCCCTTAGTTCAGCCTCAAGGAGAGAACATGTTCCATCCCTGAGTTCAGCCTCAAGGAGAGAACATGTTCCACCCCTGAATTCAGCCTCAAGGAGAGAACATGTTCCATCCCTGAGTTCAGCCTCACAGAGAGAACATGATCCATCCCTGAGTTCAGCCTCACAGAGAGAACATGTTCCATCCCTGAGTTCAGCCTCAAGGAGAGAACATGTTCCATCCCTGAGTTCAGCCTCAAGGAGAGAACATGTTCCACCCCTGAATTCAGCCTCAAGGAGAGAACATGTTCCATCCCTGAGTTCAGCCTCAAGGAGAGAACATGTTCCATCCCTGAGTTCAGCCTCACAGAGAGAACATGTTCCATCCCTGAGTTCAGCCTCACAGAGAGAACATGTTCCATCCCTGAGTTCAGCCTCACAGAGAGAATATGTTCCATCCCTGAGTTCAGCCTCACAGAGAGAACATGTTCCATCCCTGAGTTCAGCCTCACAGAGAGAACATGTTCCATCCCTGAGTTCAGCCTCAAGGAGAGAACATGTTCCATCCCTGAGTTCAGCCTCAAGGAGAGAACATGTTCCATCCCTGAGTTCAGCCTCAAGGAGAGAACATGTTCCACCCCTGAATTCAGCCTCAAGGAGAGAACATGTTCCATCCCTGAGTTCAGCCTCACAGAGAGAACATGATCCATCCCTGA
>JAPTMU010000424.1:0-30000 GCA_028583405.1 Pogonophryne albipinna | reverse complement strand
AATGTGACCCTTAAAGTCCGTCTCAGATCTGTTTCCTCTCTGGAAGATGATGAAGTGAAGCTCAGTTGGCAAAGCTCAATCCCACAAATCATCTCACAATCGTCATAAATTACAGTTATTGCTTTAAAGTATTTTTTTACTGCGTGGGAAGTCCACCAAATGTAGCACATCATCGCAAAATGTAAAGTTATTTGTCCCTCATCATTTCTCCTGCAGGGAGGAAGTGTCTTAGGAGCTCTCAGATAGATGGCGTCACACTTTGTCCAGAACTGTCCTCATGGTCATTTATAAGGCTTTATCAATGCCAAAAGAAGTTGATTTCCTTGTATGCAGAGGTCAGTTTTTAATTGAGCTGAATACAGTGCGAGACTTTCCATCATGTCTGGATGAAGTGAAAGATTTCTTAAATGCCATCAATGCAGCTGGTAGAAGAAGCCAGTCTCCCTAAATGTTGGGCTATGACTATTCCCTGGGTCAGGACGGTTAGAGGTGTCTCTTGTGTTCTGGTAACATCAGTCAGATGATTCATCCCATAATGATCGCTGTGATAAGAGAGCAGGAATGGAAAACTCGATGATGTGACTGTCTGACTGTAAGATTCCCTCACCAGAACAACTTTAAAGCCTATAAAAATGATCTAACCGTGGCAAGCCTCAGCCTGACTCTCTTTGATGTGTTTGCCTTTCTAATTAAAGCTTTGGATATTGATTACAATCAAGTCGTCTGTCTCCCTCTCAGTGCACTTACTTTATCTCTTTACTCTTCAGACGGTCAGGATCCTAGTTTTTACATTACCGGTTTCTCGACACAACATTCGGCCGTTCACGGAAACAACCGATCGTGACCGGGAAACGATCAGGTAATTAATGCTTTAAATTTAGTATTTTACTTCGGAATTGTTAAAAAGTTGAGATTCATTTTCCTGAATTAGTTTGGAGTTAATATCCTGTGTTTACCTCTCTGGTAGATCGGCCTGTAAAAGTGCAGAGTCACTGGCTCTTTATATGTATTGAAATCCATTGAATATTTATTATTTTTACCCAAATGAATCAGGTTTTGGAAGTCCTTAACGTTTACCAGAAGTTCCTATTTGTTCACAATCTTGTCAGGTCTGGCCTGATCTCTGGGTGGCGTCAAAAAGATCTATAGTGCCCCAATAAAGTTTCAAAAATCAGCCCCTCACCGTGCTTTCACCTATACTCCTGAAGTTTGGTAGTTATATGTTGCATGATGAGACACTCAAAAAAACCCATTGGAGGCATATTGTAAACCCAACAGGAAGTCGGCTATTTTAAATTATATGTGCAACTTTAGGCCATTTCGAACTTTTAAGGCCCCACATTTTAAGGAACTCCTCCTACAGTTTTCATCCGATCAACTTCACATTTGGTCAGTACCATCAAAAGATAATGAGGATCCAAATTCATGAGAAGCTTTCGTCTACATCGAACGCCCTCGTCTACATCGAACGCCCTCGTCTACATCGAACGCCCTCGTCTACATCGAACGCCCTCGTCTACATCGAACGTCCTCGTCTACATCGAACGCCCTCGTCTACATCGAACGCCCTCGTCTACATCGAACGCCCTCGTCTACATCGAACGCCCTCGTCTACATCGAACGCCCTCGTCTACATCGAACGCCCTCGTCTACATCGAACGTCCTCGTCTACATCGAACGCCCTCGTCTACATCGAACGCCCTCGTCTACATCGACGCCCTCGTCTACATCGAACGCCCTCGTCTACATCGAACGCCCTCGTCTACATCGAACGCCCTCGTCTACATCGAACGTCCTCGTCTACATCGACGCCCTCGTCTACATCGACGCCCTCGTCTACATCGACGCACTCGTCTACATCGAACGTCCTCGTCTACATCGAACGCCCTCGTCTACATCGAACGTCCTCGTCTACATCGACGCCCTCGTCTACATCGAACGTCCTCGTCTACATCGACGCCCTCGTCTACATCGACGCCCTCGTCTACATCGAACGCCCTCGTCTACATCGAACGCCCTCGTCTACATCGAACGCCCTCGTCTACATCGAACGCCCTCGTCTACATCGAACGTCCTCGTCTACATCGACGCCCTCGTCTACATCGAACGCCCTCGTCTACATCGAACGCCCTCGTCTACATCGAACGCCCTCGTCTACATCGAACGTCCTCGTCTACATCGACGCCCTCGTCTACATCGACGCCCTCGTCTACATCGAACGCCCTCGTCTACATCGAACGCCCTCGTCTACATCGAACGCCCTCGTCTACATCGAACGTCCTCGTCTACATCGACGCCCTCGTCTACATCGAACGCCCTCGTCTACATCGAACGCCCTCGCTATGGAGACCAAAAGCTCTATGGGCCTCCGACAAAGTTGCCAAAAAGGCAGCCCCTCGTTGTGCTTTCACCTATTCTTCTGAAATTCAGCAGGTATATGAAACATGTTGAGACGCTAAAAAAGCCTCCTGGCATCATATCGTAAACCCAACAGGAAGTCGGCTATTTTAAATTGTATGTGAAACCTTTGGTAATTTCGCACTTTTCAGGCCCCTCGAACTCCTCCTACAGTCCTTCACATCTCATGACGTTTCTCACAGAAGAAAAGTATTTAGGAAAAGATGACAGGAACTGATTTCTTGACAATTCGGCACAACCCAGGTTCTCCGTTAGTCTTTGTCGGATCCCTGTTTGTCGCTGTAGTGAAGCTCGCCTTGCCTTTCTTCCAGTACTGGAAATTAAAGCTTCTTTCTGTTAACTTGGGTCCGCCCTGCTCCTGTGACACAAACACACTCCTCCTGCTGAGAGTAACCCAGACTCAGGTAATGTGTTGGAGTGTTGTGAGTCTCGTCATGGAGTCCGTCTGCGGCGTGAAGTCATGTCTGAACACGGAAAACACTGAGAGTTTCTGTAAAGCCTGCCAGCTCTGAGTCAAGTGCATTACAACTTAATGTATTCCCTCAGAGTGTGTGTGTGTGTGTGTGTGTGTGTGTGTGTGTGTGTGTGTGTGTGTGTGTGTGTGTGTGGTAGGGAAACAGTGATGGCAGGTACATGGCAGTGAAATAAAACTCTTCTGGCTTCTGGACGACGGCCAGGTGTGTGACGTGAAATGTTCCAGAATAATTCCTGCAGTCTTTCAGTCGTCCTCTTTGAGCTGCTGTACGTTCCTGCATCACCGTAAACACTCTGAAGAATATAAATCTCTTCCTACCGGAACATACATCTCTGAAGGAAAGACCTCCAGCAGAGACGTGAGGTGGCATGAAGCTGCAAAGGATTCTGGGAGTTTGTGTGCACACCTGAAACAGAGTGCAGGATGGGGAATCCCCGTCTGACGGCCTCTCTGTAATTACTGAGGAAATATGTGAGACTCCACACACTGCTGAGAGACTCTTATTGTGAAGGACAGATGTGTTAGTAAAGCATCTGAGAGACTCTTATTGTGAAGGACAGATGTGTTAGTAAAGCATCTGAGAGACTCTTATTGTGAAGGACAGATGTGTTAGTATAGCAGCTGAGAGAGACTCTTATTGTGAAGGGCAGATGTGTTAGTAAAGCATCTGAGAGACTCTTATTGTGAAGGACAAATGTGTTAGTATAGCAGCTGAGAGAGAGACTCTTATTGTGAAGGGCAGATGTGTTATTATAGCAGCTGAGAGAGAGGGACTCTTATTGTGAATGACAGATGTGTTAGTATAGCAGCTGAGAGAGAGAGACTCTTATTGTGAAGGACAGATGTGTTAGTATAGCAGCTGAGAGAGAGGGACTCTTACTGTGAAGGGCAGATGTGTTAGTATAGCAGCTGAGAGAGAGAGACTCTTACTGTGAAGGGCAGATGTGTTAGTATAGCAGCTGAGAGAGAGAGACTCTTACTGTGAAGGGCAGATGTGTTAGTATAGCAGCTGAGAGAGAGAGAGACTCTTACTGTGAAGGGCAGATGTGTTAGTATAGCAGCTGAGAGAGAGAGACTCTTATTGTGAAGGACAGATGTGTTAGTAAAGCATCTGAGATACTCTTATTGTGAAGGGCAGATGTGTTAGTATAGCAGCTGAGAGAGAGACTCTTATTGTGAAGGGCAGATGTGTTAGTATAGCAGCTGAGAGAGAGAGACTCTTATTGTGAAGGGCAGATGTGTTAGTATAGCAGCTGAGAGAGACTCTTATTGTGAAGGGCAGATGTGTTAGTATAGCAGCTGAGAGAGACTCTTATTGTGAAGGGCAGATGTGTTAGTATAGCAGCTGAGAGAGAGAGAGACTCTTACTGTGAAGGGCAGATGTGTTAGTATAGCAGCTGAGAGAGACTCTTATTGTGAAGGACAGATGTGTTAGTATAGCAGCTGAGAGAGAGCGAGACTCTTACTGTGAAGGGCAGATGTGTTAGTATAGCAGCTGAGAGAGAGAGACTCTTATTGTGAAGGGCAGATGTGTTAGTATAGCAGCTGAGAGAGACTCTTACTGTGAAGGGCAGATGTGTTAGTATAGCAGCTGAGAGAGAGAGAGACTCTTACTGTGAAGGGCAGATGTGTTAGTATAGCAGCTGAGAGAGAGAGACTCTTATTGTGAAGGACAGATGTGTTAGTAAAGCATCTGAGATACTCTTATTGTGAAGGGCAGATGTGTTAGTATAGCAGCTGAGAGAGAGACTCTTATTGTGAAGGGCAGATGTGTTAGTATAGCAGCTGAGAGAGAGAGACTCTTATTGTGAAGGGCAGATGTGTTAGTATAGCAGCTGAGAGAGACTCTTATTGTGAAGGGCAGATGTGTTAGTATAGCAGCTGAGAGAGACTCTTATTGTGAAGGGCAGATGTGTTAGTATAGCAGCTGAGAGAGAGAGAGACTCTTACTGTGAAGGGCAGATGTGTTAGTATAGCAGCTGAGAGAGACTCTTATTGTGAAGGACAGATGTGTTAGTATAGCAGCTGAGAGAGAGAGAGACTCTTACTGTGAAGGGCAGATGTGTTAGTATAGCAGCTGAGAGAGAGAGACTCTTATTGTGAAGGGCAGATGTGTTAGTATAGCAGCTGAGAGAGACTCTTACTGTGAAGGGCAGATGTGTTAGTATAGCAGCTGAGAGAGACTCTTATTGTGAAGGGCAGATGTGTTAGTATAGCAGCTGAGAGAGACTCTTATTGTGAAGGGCAGATGTGTTAGTATAGCAGCTGAGAGAGACTCTTATTGTGAAGGGCATATGTGTTAGTATAGCAGCTGAGAGAGACTCTTATTGTGAAGGACAGATGTGTTAGTATAGCAGCTGAGAGAGAGAAAGAGACTCTTATTGTGAAGGGCAGATGTGTTAGTATAGCAGCTGAGAGAGACTCTTATTGTGAATGACAGATGTGTTAGTATAGCAGCTGAGAGAGACTCTTATTCTGAAGGACAGATGTGTTAGTATAGCAGCTGAGAGAGAGAGAGACTCTTATTGTGAAGGGCAGATGTGTTAGTATAGCAGCTGAGAGAGAGACTCTTATTGTGAAGGGCAGATGTGTTAGTATATATATATCTAAGGACAGAGGGTCTAAGGACAGAGGGTGTCGTTTTTCTCGTACTGATATTCTGAACAATCTGTGATGTTGTATTTGCTGTAAAGTGTCTCTACTGTAGGCAATCTGTATTTTATGTACAGCACTTTGGCTCCACCAAACATCGTTTATAAATGTGCTTTATAAATAAAACTTGATTTGATTTGTATAGCAGCTGAGAGAGAGAGAGAGAGAGAGAGAGAGAGAGAGAGAGAGAGAGAGAGAGAGAGAGAGAGAGAGAGATTCTTATTGTGAAGGACAGATGTGTTACATGTTGACTTCTCTCCACAGTTTCCTTCCTGAATGTTCCAGGTGATCCAGCCGTGAGAGGAACATCGTTAAATAATGACAAACAGAAACCAAAGATATGTGTTTCTTGTTCAGGTTATTGCCTCTTCAGAGTTAAAGAGGACACAGTGTTTTATCTGAACCATGAAAACAGCCCACCTGTTCACTGAGGTCACAAGTTCTCATCAGCAGAAACACGTGGGTTTGCTATCCTGGCTCCAAGATGGTGGAATGAGCTCCCATTGACATCAGGACAGCAGAAAGTAACTGAGGTCACTGAGAGCACTGAGGTCACTGAGAGCACTGAGAGCACTGAGGTCACTGAGAGCACTGAGGTCACTGAGAGCACTGAGAGCACTGAGGTCACTGAGAGCACTGAGGTCACTGAGAGCACTGAGAGCACTGAGGTCACTGAGAGCACTGAGGTCACTGAGAGCACTGAGAGCACTGAGGTCACAGAGGTCACTGAGGTCACTGAGAGCACTGAGAGCACTGAGGTCACTGAGAGCACTGAGGTCACTGAGAGCACTGAGGTCACTGATAGCACTGAGGTCACTGAGAGCACTGAGAGCACTGAGGTCACAGAGGTCACTGAGAGCACTGAGGTCACAGAGGTCACTGAGAGCACTGAGAGCACTGAGGTCACTGAGAGCACTGAGAGCACTGAGGTCACTGAGGTCACTGAGAGCACTGAGAGCACTGAGGTCACTGAGGTCACAGAGGTCACTGAGGTCACTGAGAGCACTGAGAGCACTGAGGTCACTGAGAGCACTGAGGTCACTGAGAGCACTGAGGTCACTGAGAGCACTGAGGTCACTGATAGCACTGAGGTCACTGAGAGCACTGAGAGCACTGAGGTCACAGAGGTCACTGAGGTCACTGAGAGCACTGAGAGCACTGAGGTCACTGAGAGCACTGAGAGCACTGAGGTCACTGAGAGCACTGAGGTCACTGAGAGCACTGAGGTCACTGAGAGCACTGAGGTCACTGAGGTCACAGAGGTCACTGAGGTCACTGAGAGCACTGAGGTCACTGAGAGCACTGAGGTCACTGAGAGCACTGAGGTCACTGAGAGCACTGAGGTCACTGAGAGCACTGAGAGCACTGAGGTCACAGAGGTCACTGAGGTCACAGAGGTCACTGAGAGCACTGAGAGCACTGAGGTCACTGAGAGCACTGAGGTCACAGAGGTCACTGAGGTCACTGAGAGCACAGACCTGAAGCGGAGAGGAGACAGTGTGTAAAGGAAAGTATTTAAAGAGCGTACTCCATGTTATTGCCTTCAACTCCAGAGGGTCCGTTAGAAACAGATGAGGACGGACAGGAGGACGAACGCTCAGAGTCAACAAGCCAATCAACACCACGGATTGCAGGAGTCCTGCAGCTCTCCTTCATACAGAGACACACAACACAACAACAACACAACAGAACAACAACACAACAACAACACACAGCTACACATCACTAATGACAGAGGAGCCTCTGGACTGCATCAACCCTCAGTCTGAAAAGTTATCTGAGTTATAGCTCATTATCAGAGACGCTGGTGATGTAACGCTGGATCACTTCTGACCAGCAGAACCAGAATCAGAGTCAGAGTCAGAATCAGAATCAGAGTCAGAGTCAGAACCAGAACCAGAGTCAGAACCAGTCAGAATCAGAGTCAGAATCAGAGTCAGAATCAGAACCAGAATCAGAGTCAGAATCAGAGTCAGAATCAGAGTCAGAACCAGAATCAGAGACAGAACCAGAGTCAGAACCAGAACCAGAGTCAGAATCAGAGTCAGAACCGGGATTAGAGTCAGAGTCAGAACCAAAATCAGAGTCAGAATCAGAATCAGAGTCAGAACCAGAACCAGAGTCAGAATCAGAGTCAGAACCGGGATTAGAGTCAGAGTCAGAACCAGAATCAGAGTCAGAATCAGAGTCAGAACCAGAGTCAGAGTCAGAACCAGAATCAGAGTCAGAGTCAGAATCAGAGTCCGAATCAGAGTCAGAGTCAGAATCAGAGTCAGAGTCAGAACCAGAACCAGAGTCAGAACCAGAGTCAGAACCAGAGTCAGAACCAGAGTCAGAGTCAGAACCAGAGTCAGAGTCAGAATTACAGTCAGAATCAGAGTCAGAATCAGAACCAGAATTAGAGTCAGAATCAGAGTCAGAACCAGAATCAGAGACAGAACCAGAATCAGAACCAGAGTCAGAATCAGAGTCAGAATCAGAGTCAGAATCAGAACCAGAGTCAGAACCAGAGTCATAATCAGAACCAGAGTCAGAACCAGAGTCAGAATCAGAACCAGAGTCAGAACCAGAGTCAGAATCAGAGTCAGAGTCAGAATCAGAGTCAGAGTCAGAACCAGAGTCAGAGTCAGAGTCAGAACCAGAGTCAGAATCAGAGTCAGAGTCAGAACCAGAATCAGAGTCAGAATCAGAGTCCGAATCAGAGTCAGAGTCAGAATCAGAGTCAGAGTCAGAACCAGAATCAGAGTCAGAACCAGAGTCAGAACCAGAGTCAGAATCAGAGTCAGAATCAGAGTCAGAATTACAGTCAGAATCAGAGTCAGAATCGGAACCAGAATCAGAGTCAGAATCAGAGTCAGAATCAGAGTCAGAACCAGAATCAGAGACAGAACCAGAATCAGAACCAGAGTCAGAATCAGAGTCAGAATCAGAGTCAGAATCAGAACCAGAGTCAGAACCAGAGTCAGAGTCATAATCAGAACCAGAGTCAGAACCAGAGTCAGAATCAGAACCAGAGTCAGAACCAGAGTCAGAATCAGAGTCAGAGTCAGAATCAGAGTCAGAGTCAGAACCAGAGTCAGAATCAGAGTCAGAGTCAGAACCAGAGTCAGAATTAGAGTCAGAATCAGAGTCAGAGTCAGAATCAGAGTCAGAGTCAGAATCAGAACCAGAGTCAGAACCAGAGTCAGAACCAGAGTCAGAATCAGAACCAGAGTCAGAACCAGAGTCAGAATCAGAACCATAGTCAGAACCATAGTCAGAATCAGAGTCAGAATCAGAATCAGAGTCAGAACCAGAGTCAGAGTCAGAACCAGAGTCAGAATCAGAGTCAGAACCAGAGTCAGAATCAGAGTCAGAACCAGAGTCAGAGTCAGAATCAGAGTCAGAGTCAGAATCAGAGTCAGAGTCAGAGTCAGAATCAGAGTCAGAATTAGAGTCAGAATCAGAGTCAGAGTCAGAACCAGAGTCAGAATCAGAGTCAGAACCAGAGTCAGAATTAGAGTCAGAATCAGAGTCAGAACCAGAGTCAGAGTCAGAATCAGAGTCAGAATCAGAGTCAGAATCAGAGTCAGAGTCAGAGTCAGAATCAGAGTCAGAATCAGAGTCAGAACCAGAGTCAGAGTCAGAACCAGAGTCAGAGTCAGAACCAGAGTCAGAATCAGAGTCAGAACCAGAGTCAGAATTAGAGTCAGAATCAGAGTCAGAACCAGAGTCAGAATCAGAGTCAGAGTCAGAATCAGAGTCAGAATCAGAGTCATATCAGAGTCAGAATCAGAATCAGAGTCAGAGTCAGAGTCATATCAGAGTCAGAATCAGAGTCAGAATCAGAGTCAGAGTCAGAATCAGAGTCATATCAGAGTCAGAATCAGAGTCAGAATCAGAGTCAGAATCAGAGTCAGAATCAGAGTCATATCAGAGTCAGAATCAGAGTCAGAATCAGAGTCAGAATCAGAACCAGAATCTGTATTCGTCCCACAGAGCGTAAATGTACGTTGTTACAGCAGCAAAGAGCCACAGACAGCTCAACTGAGTAGAGAACCCCTCAGAGATTAAGGTGTTCAGCCTGACTGTGTAGAGACTGAAGGAATCTGGAGCAGTGTGTGTGTGAGATGCTGAGAGAAGATAAATACCTGTTCCTGAACCACAGAGCAAGGGAGATGATGTCATGTGACGGGGAGATGGAGCTTTGAACTCCAGAGTGTGAGACGTGTGACGGGATCAGAGACTCTGTGTTTCACTGGGTTCCCTGAACGCCTCGTCACATCTCTGAAGGATCTGCTGGTTGCAGGCAGAGGGTGAAGGGTGTCAGATTGATGTGGCGTTTCACTCCTCTGAGGGTCTGAGGAGCTGAGGGTCTGAGGAGCTGAGGGTCTGAGGATCTGAGGGTGTGAGAGTCTGAGGATCTGAGGGTGTGAGAGTCTGAGGATCTGAGGGTGTGAGGGTCCGAGGGTCTGAGGATCTGAGGGTCTGAGGATCTGAGGGTGTGAGGGTCCGAGGGTGTGAGGGTCTGAGGATCTGAGGGTGTGAGGGTCTGAGGATCTGAGGATCCGAGGGTCTGAGGATCTGAGGGTGTGAGGGTCTGAGGATCTGAGGGTGTGAGGGTCTGAGGGTGTGAGGGTCTGAGGGTCTGAGGGTCTGAGGGTCTGAGGGTCTGAGGGTCTGAGGGTCTGAGGGTCTGAGGGTCTGAGGGTCTGAGGGTCTGAGGATCTGAGGGTGTGAGGGTCTGAGGATCTGAGGGTGTGAGGGTCTGAGGGTCTGAGGGTGTGAGGGTCTGAGGATCTGAGGGTCTGAGGATCTGAGGGTGTGAGGGTCTGAGGAGCTGAGGGTCTGAGGGAGTTCAGGAGAGAGACGACGATGCACGGTGCAGAGAAACACTGTGTCCAAATAATCCAAAAAAAAGATGAAAAACCTGAAAGGATTGAACAGCTCTGATCCCACAGCGTTCATCATCAGGTTGAGCTTCTGTTTGTGGCAGGGGGGGGGGCATAGTCATGTGGAGGTCTTGGTGGTTAGGTATGAAAGTCCCAGCTCTGTTGTGTCTCTCTCCCTGTGTCCTCAGTCTGACGGCTTTCATTCTGGTATTCTCACATATTCAGATGGTGTAATGCCTCTGCAGCTCAGCGTCTGGAAGCCTCACGTAAACTCAGAAGAAAATCATTTCAGAGGAAAATTCAGAACTTTTCTTCAGATTCTTAAAGAAAAGTGAGAATTCTGACTTTTTATTCCCCCCTAAACAAAAGCACAAAAAACTCACTTTTGATCAGAACTCAGTTTTTTTGTACATGTGGCCCTCATCCTCTTCCATACAGTCCTTACATTTAAACTGTGCCACATGAGTAGTGTGTGTGTGTCTGTGTGTGTGTGTGTGTTGATGCTGCAGGGTTAATGCCTTGCTCGAGAGCCCCTCATCAGGAGAGAGAGAGAGTTACTGTCTGTGAGTGGATTACAGAGAACATCACAACAAACAGAGAGTCCCTGAACGCCTCTCTGCCTCTGATCCGGCTTATTAAACCCAGCTTACTGTAATTAAGTCTCTGATGGAGGTCACTGAGAGGGGGGGGGGGGGGTCTCAGAGACACGAGAGACCGCTGGAGACGCCTTCCAGTCCTCGGATATCCTCTGAAATCATCACATATCCCCAGATCAGGTCCTGAGTGAGGAGGGGCTGCAGCGAGGGTCCTCAACACCTCCACTTGTTTCATTGTACTGAATGTATTAGTTTAAATTGTAGTTGTTTGAAATGAAATGTGTCTTTTGGCTAACTGGCACATTTACAGAAATGCTGATTAATGTGCACTGTCCCTGTTAAATAAAAACAATCATAGCACTGTCAGAGCCCGTGTATTGAATGTGAGGAGGGTCTCTGATGGGGGTGATGAGTTTTACTGAATTAGCTGCTGTGCATATGACACTAAAACCCTTGGACCTTTGATTCTGCACGGCTCTGATTCAACGTGCGACACATCAGGACACATGCACCATGCAGGTGTTGCACAGCTGCAGCCAGGTGTCCTGCAGGGGGGGGCTCTGATGACGTGTAGCCAACGACACCTCGCCGCTAACCTGTAGCAACACCAACGCTAACCCTAATGCCTTCCACAGAAACATCTGGCAGCGACAGGTCTTATTCTCTCGCTCTGTGGCCAATTAGTGTTTCCCTGCTGCACACACACACACACTTTCACATGCACACACACACACACACACTTTCACATGCACACACACACACTCTCACACACACACACTCTCACACGCACACACACACAATTTCACATGCACACACACACTTTCACATGCACACACACACACTCTCACACACACACTCTCACACGCACACACACACACTTTCACATGCACACACACACACACAGAAACATGAAAAGAAAGCGATTTAAAAAGGGGCTAATCTGGCCATTTTTAAACATGGAGTTTATTGTTACAGTCTCCAGCTGGACGGTGTGTGTGGAAGCAATCAGGAAACACGCAGAGGGGGGGGAGATGCAGATTGGATAGAGGCTGCATTGAAACCAGATCTGATCAAAACGCTCGGGTGATTTCCTCCAAATGAGACGCTGAGGAGGTCTGAGAGAGGAGAGCGGGGGGGGGGTACAAATACTTTGTTACTGTACTTAAGTACATGTTTCTGGTATCAGTACTTTACTGCACTACTTATCTTTCTGACCACTTTTTACTTTGACTTCTGACATGTTGAACTCAAATACCTGTACTTTCTACTTCTTACATGTTGAACACAAATACCTGTACTTTCTACTTCTTACATGTTGAACTCAAATACCTGTACTTTCTACTTCTTACATGTTGAACTCAAATACCTGTACTTTCTACTTCTTACATGTTGAACACAAATACCTGTACTTTCTACTTCTTACATGTTGAACTCAAATACCTGTACTTTCTACTTCTTACATGTTGAACTCAAATACCTGTACTTTCTACTTCTTACATGTTGAACTCAAATACCTGTACTTTCTACTTCTTACATGTTGAACCCAAATACCTGTACTTTCTACTTCTGACATGTTGAACCCAAATACCTGTACTTTCTACTTCTTACATGTTGAACCCAAATACCTGTACTTTCTACTTCTTACATGTTGAACCCAAATACCTGTACTTTCTACTTCTTACATGTTGAACCCAAATACCTGTACTTTCTACTTCTTACATGTTGAACCCAAATACCTGTACTTTCTACTTCTTACATGTTGAACCCAAATACCTGTACTTTCTACTTCTTACATGTTGAACTCAAATACCTGTACTTTCTACTTCTTACATGTTGAACCCAAATACCTGTACTTTCTACTTCTTACATGTTGAACCCAAATACCTGTACTTTCTACTTCTGACATGTTGAACCCAAATACCTGTACTTTCTACTTCTTACATGTTGAACCCAAATACCTGTACTTTCTACTTCTTACATGTTGAACCCAAATACCTGTACTTTCTACTTCTTACATGTTGAACCCAATACCTGTACTTTCTACTTCTTACATGTTGAACCCAAATACCTGTACTTTCTACTTCTTACATGTTGAACCCAAATACCTGTACTTTCTACTTCTTACATGTTGAACTCAAATACCTGTACTTTCTACTTCTTACATGTTGAACCCAAATACCTGTACTTTCTACTTCTTACATGTTGAACCCAAATACCTGTACTTTCTACTTCTTACATGTTGAACCCAAATACCTGTACTTTCTACTTCTTACATGTTGAACTCAAATACCTGTACTTTCTACTTCTTACATGTTGAACACAAATACCTGTACTTTCTACTTCTTACATGTTGAACTCAAATACCTGTACTTTCTACTTCTTACATGTTGAACCAAATACCTGTACTTTCTACTTCTGACATGTTGAACCAAATACCTGTACTTTCTACTTCTTACATGTTGAACACAAATACCTGTACTTTCTACTTCTTACATGTTGAACACAAATACCTGTACTTTCTACTTCTTACATGTTGAACTCAAATACCTGTACTTTCTACTTCTTACATGTTGAACCCAAATACCTGTACTTTCTACTTCTCACATGTTGAACACAAATACCTGTACTTTCTACTTCTTACATGTTGAACACAAATACTTGTACTTTCTACTTCTTACATGTTGAACACAAATACTGTACTTTCTACTTCTTACATGTTGAACCCAAATACCTGTACTTCTACTTCTTACATGTTGAACCCAAATACCTGTACTTTCTACTTCTTACATGTTGAACCCAAATACCTGTACTTTCTACTTCTTACATGTGAACACAAATACCTGTACTTTCTACTTCTTACATGTTGAACACAATACCTGTACTTTCTACTTCTTACATGTGAACTCAAATACCTGTATTTCTACTTCTGACATGTTGAACTCAAATACCTGTACTTTCTACTTCTTACATGTTGAAACACAAATACCTGTACTTTCTACTTCTTACATGTTGAACACAAATACCTGTACTTTCTACTTCTTACATGTTGAACCCAAATACCTGTACTTTCTACTTCTTACATGTTGAACACAAATACCTGTACTTTCTACTTCTTACATGTTGAACACAAATACTTGTACTTTCTACTTCTTACATGTTGAACCCAAATACCTGTACTTTCTACTTCTTACATGTTGAACCCAAATACCTGTACTTTCTACTTCTTACATGTTGAACTCAAATACCTGTACTTTCTACTTCTTACATGTTGAACTCAAATACCTGTACTTTCTACTTCTGACATGTTGAACTCAAATACCTGTACTTTCTACTTCTTACATGTTGAACACAAATACCTGTACTTTCTACTTCTCACATGTTGGACTCAAATACCTGTACTTTCTACTTCTTACATGTTGAACTCAAATACCTGTACTTTCTACTTCTTACATGTTGAACTCAAATACCTGTACTTTCTACTTCTCACATGTTGGACTCAAATACCTGTACTTTCTACTTCTTACATGTTGAACTCAAATACCTGTACTTTCTACTTCTTACATGTTGAACTCAAATACCTGTACTTTCTACTTCTTACATGTTGAACACAAATACCTGTACTTTCTACTTCTTACATGTTGAACTCAAATACCTGTACTTTCTACTTCTTACATGTTGAACTCAAATACCTGTACTTTCTACTTCTTACATGTTGAACTCAAATACCTGTACTTTCTACTTCTTACATGTTGAACCCAAATACCTGTACTTTCTACTTCTGACATGTTGAACCCAAATACCTGTACTTTCTACTTCTTACATGTTGAACCCAAATACCTGTACTTTCTACTTCTTACATGTTGAACCCAAATACCTGTACTTTCTACTTCTTACATGTTGAACCCAAATACCTGTACTTTCTACTTCTTACATGTTGAACCCAATACCTGACTTTCTACTTCTTACATGTTGAACACAAATACTTGTACTTTCTACTTCTTACATGTTGAACACAAATACCTGTACTTTCTACTTCTTACATGTTGAACCCAAATACCTGTACTTTCTACTTCTTACATGTTGAACACAAATACCTGTACTTTCTACTTCTTACATGTTGAACACAAATACTTGTACTTTCTACTTCTTACATGTGTGAACAAATACTTGTACTTTCTACTTCTTACATGTTGAACCCAAATACCTGTACTTTCTACTTCTTACATGTTGAACCCAAATACCTGTACTTTCTACTTCTTACATGTTGAACCCAAATACCTGTACTTTCTACTTCTTACATGTTGAACACAAATACCTGTACTTTCTACTTCTTACATGTTGAACACAAATACCTGTACTTTCTACTTCTTACATGTTGAACTCAAATACCTGTACTTTCTACTTCTGACATGTTGAACTCAAATACCTGTACTTTCTACTTCTTACATGTTGAACACAAATACCTGTACTTTCTACTTCTTACATGTTGAACACAAATACCTGTACTTTCTACTTCTTACATGTTGAACACAAATACCTGTACTTTCTACTTTTACATGTTGAACCCAAATACCTGTACTTTCTACTTCTTACATGTTGAACACAAATACCTGTACTTTCTACTTCTTACATGTTGAACACAAATACTTGTACTTTCTACTTCTTACATGTTGAACCCAATACCTGTACTTTCTACTTCTTACATGTTGAACCCAAATACCTGTACTTTCTACTTCTTACATGTTGAACTCAAATACCTGTACTTTCTACTTCTTACATGTTGAACTCAAATACCTGTACTTTCTACTTCTGACATGTTGAACTCAAATACCTGTACTTTCTACTTCTGACATGTTGAACTCAAATACCTGTACTTTCTACTTCTTACATGTTGAACCCAAATACCTTTACTTTCTACTTCTGACATGTTGAACTCAAATACATGTACTTTCTACTTCTGACATGTTGAACTCAAATACCTGTACTTTCTACTTCTTACATGTTGAACCCAAATACCTTTACTTTCTACTTCTTACATGTTGAACACAAATACATGTACTTTCTACTTCTTACATGTTGAACCCAAATACCTGTACTTTCTACTTCTTACATGTTGAACTCAAATACCTGTACTTTCTACTTCTTACATGTTGAACTCAAATACCTGTACTTTCTACTTCTTACATGTTGAACACAAATACCTGTGCTTTCTACTTCTTACATGTTGAACTCAAATACCTGTACTTTCTACTTCTTACATGTTGAACTCAAATACCTGTACTTTCTACTTCTTACACTTTGAACCCAAATACCTGTACTTTCTACTTTGAACACTTTGAACACAAATACTTGTACTTTCTACTTCTTACATGTTGAACACAAATACCTGTACTTTCTACTTCTGACATGTTGAACCCAAATACATGTACTTTCTACTTCTGACATGTTGAACTCAAATACCTGTACTTTCTACTTCTTACATGTTGACTCAAATACCTGTACTTTCTACTTCTACATGTTGAACTCAAATACCTGTACTTTCTACTTCTTACATGTTGAACCCAAAATACCTGTACTTTCTACTTCTTACATGTTGAACACCAATACCTGTACTTTCTACTTCTTACATGTTGAACCCAATACCTGTACTTTCTACTTCTGACATGTTGAACTCAAATACCTGTACTTTCTACTTCTTACATGTTGAACACAAATACCTGTACTTTCTACTTCTTACATGTTGAACCAAATACCTGTACTTTCTACTTCTTACATGTTGAACCCAAATACCTGTACTTTCTACTTCTTACATGTTGAACTCAAATACCTGTACTTTCTACTTCTTACATGTTGAACCCAAATACCTGTACTTTCTACTTCTTACATGTTGAACCCAAATACCTGTACTTTCTACTTCTTACATGTTGAACCCAAATACCTGTACTTTCTACTTGCTGACATGTTGAACTCAAATACCTGTACTTCTACTTCTTCACATGTGGAACACAAATACTTGATCTTCTACTTCTTACAGGTGGCACACAAATACCTTGTACTTTCTACTTCTTAACATTGTGAACTCCAAATACCTGTACTCGTTCTACTTCTGACATGTTGAACGCCAAAATACCTGTACTTACTTCTTACACTTGAACCAAATACCTTTACTTCTACTTCTCACATGGTGAACATCAAATACCTGTACTTTCTACTTCTTACATGTTGAACACAAATACCTTGTACTTTCTACTTCTTACATGTTGAACTCACATACCCTTGTACTTTCAACTGCTTACATGTTGAAACACAATACTTGTCTTTCTACTTCTTACATGTTTGAACACAAATACCTGTACCTTCTACTTCTTACATGTTGAACATCAAATACCTTGTAACTTTCTACTTGCCTGACCATGGTTGAATACCAAATACCCTGTACTTTCTACTCTCTGACCATGTGGGAACACAAATACCTGTACTTTCTACTTCTTACATGTTGAACTCAAATACCTGTACTTTCTACTTCTTACATGTTGAACCCAAATACCTGTACTTTCTACTTCTTACATGTTGAACACAAATACCTGTACTTTCTACTTCTTACATGTTGAACACAAATAATTATACTTTCTACTTCTTACATGTTGAACACAAATACTTGTACTTTCTACTTCTTACATGTTGAACACAAATACTTGTACTTTCTATTTCTTACATGTTGAACCCAAATACCTGTACTTTCTACTTCTTACATGTTGAACCCAAATACATGTACTTTCTACTTCTTACATGTTGAACTCAAATACCTGTACTTTCTACTTCTTACATGTTGAACCCAAATACCTGTACTTTCTACTTCTTACATGTTGAACACACATACTTGTACTTTCTACTTCTTACATGTTGAACACAAATACTTGTACTTTCTACTTCTTACATGTTGAACCCAAATACCTGTACTTTCTACTTCTTACATGTTGAACCCAAATACCTGTACTTTCTACTTCTTACATGTTGAACCCAAATACCTGTACTTTCTACTTCTTACATGTTGAACTCAAATACCTGTACTTTCTACTTCTTACATGTTGAACACAAATACTTGTACTTTCTACTTCTTACATGTTGAACCCAAATACCTGTACTTTCTACTTCTTACATGTTGAACCCAAATACCTGTACTTTCTACTTCTTACATGTTGAACCCAAATACCTGTACTTTCTACTTCTTACATGTTGAACTCAAATACCTGTACTTTCTACTTCTGACATGTTGAACACAAATACCTGTACTTTCTACTTCTGACATGTTGAACTCAAATACCTGTACTTTCTACTTCTTACATGTTGAACACAAATACCTGTACTTTCTACTTCTTACATGTTGAACTCAAATACCTGTACTTTCTACTTCTTACATGTTGAACACAAATAACTGTATTTTCTACTTCTTACATGTTGAACACAAATACCTGTACTTTCTACTTCTTACATATTGAACACAAATACCTGTACTTTCTACTTCTTACATGTTGAACCCAAATACTTGTACTTTCTACTTCTTACATGTTGAACACAAATACCTGTACTTTCTACTTCTCACATGTTGAACACAAATACCTGTACTTTCTACTTCTTACATGTTGAACACAAATACCTGTACTTTCTACTTCTGACATGTTGAACACAAATACCTGTACTTTCTACTTCTTACATGTTGAACTCAAATACCTGTACTTTCTACTTCTGACATGTTGAACACAAATACCTGTACTTTCTACTTCTTACATGTTGAACCCAAATACCTGTACTTTCTACTTCTTACATGTTGAACCCAAATGCCTGTACTTTCTACTTCTTACATGTTGAACTCAAATACCTGTACTTTCTACTTCTTACATGTTGAACACAAATACCTGTACTTTCTACTTCTTACATGTTGAACACAAATACCTGTACTTTCTACTTCTTACATGTTGAACCCAAATACCTGTACTTTCTACTTCTCACATGTTGAACCCAAATAACTGTACTCTCTACTTCTCACATGTTGAACACAAATACCTGTACTTTCTACTTCTTACATGTTGAACCCAAATACCTGTACTTTCTACTTCTGACATGTTGAACACAAATACCTGTACTTTCTACTTCTTACATGTTGAACCCAAATACCTGTACTTTCTACTTCTTACATGTTGAACCCAAATGCCTGTACTTTCTACTTCTTACATGTTGAACTCAAATACCTGTACTTTCTACTTCTTACATGTTGAACACAAATACCTGTACTTTCTACTTCTTACATGTTGAACCCAAATACCTGTACTTTCTACTTCTTACATGTTTGAACACAAATACCTGTACTTTCTACTTCTGACATGTGAACTCAAATACCTGTACTTTCTACTTCTGACATGTTGAACCCAAATACCTGTACTTTCTACTTCTTACATGTTGAACCCAAATACCTGTACTTTCTACTTCTTACATGTTGAACCCAAATACCTGTACTTTCTACTTCTGACATGTTGAACTCAAATACCTGTACTTTCTACTTCTGACATGTTGAACCCAAATACCAGTACTTTCTACTTCTTACATGTTGAACACAAATACTTGTACTTTCTACTTCTTACATGTTGAACTCAAATACCTGTACTTTCTACTTCTTACATGTTGAACACAAATACCTGTACTTTCTACTTCTGACATGTTGAACTCAAATGCCTGTACTTTCTACTTCTGACATGTTGAACCCAAATACCTGTACTTTCTACTTCTTACATGTTGAACCCAAATACCTGTACTTTCTACTTCTGACATGTTGAACTCAAATACCTGTACTTTCTATTTCTTACATGTTGAACTCAAATACTTGTACTTTCTACTTCTTACATGTTGAACACAATAACTTGTATTTTCTACTTCTTACATGTTGAACTCAAATACCTGTACTTTCTACTTCTGACATGTTGAACACAAATACCTGTACTTTCTACTTCTTACACTTTGAACCCAAATACCTGTACTTTCTACTTCTCACATGTTGAACTCAAATACCTGTACTTTCTACTTCTTACATGTTGAACACAAATACTTGTACTTTCTACTTCTTACATGTTGAACTCAAATACCTGTACTTTCAACTGCTTACATGTTGAACACAAATACTTGTACTTTCTACTTCTTACATGTTGAACACAAATACCTGTACTTTCTACTTCTTACATGTTGAACTCAAATACCTGTACTTTCTACTTCTGACATGTTGAATACAAATACCTGTACTTTCTACTTCTGACATGTTGAACACAAATACCTGTACTTTCTACTTCTTACATGTTGAACTCAAATACCTGTACTTTCTACTTCTTACATGTTGAATACAAATACTTGTACTTTCTACTTCTTACATGTTGAACACAAATACCTGTACTTTCTACTTCTTACATGTTGAATACAAATACTTGTACTTTCTACTTCTTACATGTTGAACACAAATACCTGTACTTTCTACTTCTTACATGTTGAACTCAAATACCTGTACTTTCTACTTCTGACATGTTGAATACAAATACCTGTACTTTCTACTTCTGACATGTTGAACACAAATACCTGTACTTTCTACTTCTTACATGTTGAACTCAAATACCTGTACTTTCTACTTCTTACATGTTGAACACAAATACCTGTACTTGCTACTTCTTACATGTTGAACTCAAATACCTGTACTTTCTACTTCTTACATGTTGAACTCAAATACCTGTACTTTCTACTTCTCACATGTTGGACTCAAATACCTGTACTTTCTACTTCTCACATGTTGAACCCAAATACCTGTACTTTCTACTTCTTACATGTTGAACCCAAATGCCTGTACTTTCTACTTCTTACATGTTGAACTCAAATACCTGTACTTTCTACTTCTTACATGTTGAACACAAATACCTGTACTTTCTACTTCTTACATGTTGAACCCAAATACCTGTACTTTCTACTTCTTACATGTTGAACCCAAATACCTGTACTTTCAACTTCTTACATGTTGAACACAAATACCTGTACTTTCTACTTCTGACATGTTTAACTCAAATACCTGTACTTTCTACTTCTGACATGTTGAACCCAAATACCTGTACTTTCTACTTCTTACATGTTGAACCCAAATACCTGTACTTTCTACTTCTTACATGTTGAACCCAAATACCTGTACTTTCTACTTCTGACATGTTGAACTCAAATACCTGTACTTTCTACTTCTGACATGTTGAACCCAAATACCAGTACTTTCTACTTCTTACATGTTGAACACAAATACCTGTACTTTCTACTTCTTACATGTTGAACACAAATACCTGTACTTTCTACTTCTTACACTTTGAACCCAAATACCTGTACTTTCTACTTCTCACATGTTGAACTCAAATACCTGTACTTTCTACTTCTTACATGTTGAACACAAATACTTGTACTTTCTACTTCTTACATGTTGAACTCAAATACCTGTACTTTATACTGCTTACATGTTGAACACAATACTTGTACTTTCTACTTCTTACATGTTGAACACAAATACCTGTACTTTCTACTTCTTACATGTTGAACTCAAATACCTGTACTTTCTACTTCTTACATGTTGAACCCAAATACCTGTACTTTCTACTTCTTACATGTTGAACACAAATACCTGTACTTTCTACTTCTGACATGTTGAACACAAATACCTGTACTTTCTACTTCTGACATGTTGAACCCAAATACCTGTACTTTCTACTTCTTACATGTTGAACCCAAATACCTGTACTTTCTACTTCTTACATGTTGAACCCAAATACCTGTACTTTCTACTTCTGACATGTTGAACTCAAATACCTGTACTTTCTACTTCTGACATGTTGAACCCAAATACCAGTACTTTCTACTTCTTACATGTTGAACACAAATACCTGTACTTTCTACTTCTTACATGTTGAACACAAATACCTGTACTTTCTACTTCTGACATGTTGAACTCAAATACCTGTACTTTCTATTTCTTACATGTTGAACTCAAATACTTGTACTTTCTACTTCTTACATGTTGAACACAAATACTTGTATTTTCTACTTCTTACATGTTGAACTCAAATACCTGTACTTTCTACTTCTGACATGTTGAACACAAATACCTGTACTTTCTACTTCTTACACTTTGAACCCAAATACCTGTACTTTCTACTTCTCACATGTTGAACTCAAATACCTGTACTTTCTACTTCTTACATGTTGAACACAAATACTTGTACTTTCTACTTCTTAAATGTTGAACTCAAATACCTGTACTTTATACTGCTTACATGTTGAACACAATACTTGTACTTTCTACTTCTTACATGTTGAACACAAATACCTGTACTTTCTACTTCTTACATGTTGAACTCAAATACCTGTACTTTCTACTTCTTACATGTTGAACTCAAATACCTGTACTTTCTACTTCTTACATGTTGAACACAAATACCTGTACTTTCTACTTCTTACATGTTGAACACAAATACCTGTACTTGCTACTTCTTACATGTTGAACACAAATACCTGTACTTTCTACTTCTTACATGTTGAACACAAATACCTGTACTTTCTACTTCTCACATGTTGGACTCAAATACCTGTACTTTCTACTTCTTACATGTTGAACTCAAATACCTGTACTTTCTACTTCTTACATGTTGAACTCAAATACCTGTACTTTCTACTTCTCACATGTTGGACTCAAATACCTGTACTTTCTACTTCTTACATGTTGAACTCAAATACCTGTACTTTCTACTTCTTACATGTTGAACTCAAATACCTGTACTTTCTACTTCTCACATGTTGAACACAAATACCTGTACTTTCTACTTCTTACATGTTGAACACAAATACCTGTACTTGCTACTTCTTACATGTTGAACTCAAATACCTGTACTTTCTACTTCTTACATGTTGAACTCAAATACCTGTACTTTCTACTTCTCACATGTTGGACTCAAATACCTGTACTTTCTACTTCTCACATGTTGGACTCAAATACCTGTACTTTCTACTTCTTACATGTTGAACTCAAATACCTGTACTTTCTACTTCTTACATGTTGAACTCAAATACCTGTACTTTCTACTTCTTACATGTTGAACTCAAATACCTGTACTTTCTACTTCTTACATGTTGAACTCAAATACCTGTACTTTCTACTTCTCACATGTTGAACTCAAATACCTGTACTTTCTACTTCTTACATGTTGAACACAAATACCTGTACTTTCTACTTCTCACATGTTGAACACAAATACCTGTACTTTCTACTTCTTACATGTTGAACTCAAATACCTGTACTTCTACTTCTTACATGTTGAACTCAAATACCTGTACTTTCTACTTCTTACATGTTGAACACAAATACCTGTACTTTCTATTTCTGACATGTTGAACACAAATACCTGTACTTTCTACTTCTGACATGTTGAACACAAATACCTGTACTTTCTACTTCTTACATGTTGAACACAAATACCTGTACTTTCTATTTCTGACATGTTGAACACAAATACCTGTACTTTCTACTTCTGACATGTTGAACACAAATACCTGTACTTTCTACTTCTCACATGTTGAACACAAATACCTGTACTTTCTACTTCTTACATGTTGAACTCAAATACCTGTACTTTCTACTTCTTACATGTTGAACTCAAATACCTGTACTTTCTACTTCTTACATGTTGAACACAAATACCTGTACTTTCTATTTCTGACATGTTGAACACAAATACCTGTACTTTCTACTTCTGACATGTTGAACACAAATACCTGTACTTTCTACTTCTTACATGTTGAACACAAATTACCTGTACTTTCTATTTCTGACATGTTGAACACAAATACCTGTACTTTCTACTTCTGACATGTTGAACACAAATACCTGTACTTTCTACTTCTGACATGTTGAACTCAAATACCTGTACTTTCTACTTCTGACATGTTGAACACAAATACCTGTACTTTCTACTTCTTACATGTTGAACACAAATACCTGTACTTTCTATTTCTGACATGTTGAACACAAATACCTGTACTTTCTACTTCTGACATGTTGAACACAAATACCTGTACTTTCTACTTCTGACATGTTGAACACAAATACCTGTACTTTCTACTTCTGACATGTTGAACACAAATACCTGTACTTTCTACTTCTGACATGTTGAACTCAAATACCTGTACTTTCTACTTCTTACATGTTGAACACAAATACCTGTACTTTCTACTTCTTACATGTTGAACACAAATACCTGTACTTTCTACTTCTTACATGTTGAACACAAATACCTGTACTTTCTATTTCTGACATGTTGAACACAAATACCTGTACTTTCTACTTCTGACATGTTGAACACAAATACCTGTACTTTCTACTTCTCACATGTTGAACACAAATACCTGTACTTTCTACTTCTTACATGTTGAACTCAAATACCTGTACTTTCTACTTCTTACATGTTGAACTCAAATACCTGTACTTTCTACTTCTTACATGTTGAACACAAATACCTGTACTTTCTATTTCTGACATGTTGAACACAAATACCTGTACTTTCTACTTCTGACATGTTGAACACAAATACCTGTACTTTCTACTTCTTACATGTTGAACACAAATACCTGTACTTTCTATTTCTGACATGTTGAACACAAATACCTGTACTTTCTACTTCTGACATGTTGAACACAAATACCTGTACTTTCTACTTCTGACATGTTGAACTCAAATACCTGTACTTTCTACTTCTGACATGTTGAACACAAATACCTGTACTTTCTACTTCTTACATGTTGAACACAAATACCTGTACTTTCTATTTCTGACATGTTGAACACAAATACCTGTACTTTCTACTTCTGACATGTTGAACACAAATACCTGTACTTTCTACTTCTGACATGTTGAACACAAATACCTGTACTTTCTACTTCTGACATGTTGAACACAAATACCTGTACTTTCTACTTCTGACATGTTGAACTCAAATACCTGTACTTTCTACTTCTTACATGTTGAACACAAATACCTGTACTTTCTACTTCTGACATGTTGAACACAAATACCTGTACTTTCTACTTCTTACATGTTGAACTCAAATACCTGTACTTTCTACTTCTTACATGTTGAACACAAATACCTGTACTTTCTACTTCTTACATGTTTAACCCAAATACCTGTACTTTCTACTTCTGACATGTTGAATACAAATACCTGTACTTTCTACTTCTGACATGTTGAACACAAATACCTGTACTTTCTACTTCTTACATGTTTAACCCAAATACCTGTACTTTCTACTTCTGACATGTTGAACACAAATACCTGTACTTTCTACTTCTTACATGTTGAACACAAATACCTGTACTTTCTACTTCTTACATGTTTAACCCAAATACCTGTACTTTCTACTTCTGACATGTTGAATACAAATACCTGTACTTTCTACTTCTGACATGTTGAACACAAATACCTGTACTTTCTACTTCTGACATGTTGAACACAAATACCTGTACTTTCTACTTCTGACATGTTGAACTCAAATACCTGTACTTTCTACTTCTTACATGTTGAACACAAATACCTGTACTTTCTACTTCTGACATGTTGAACACAAATACCTGTACTTTCTACTTCTTACATGTTGAACACAAATACCTGTACTTTCTACTTCTTACATGTTTAACCCAAATACCTGTACTTTCTACTTCTGACATGTTGAATACAAATACCTGTACTTTCTACTTCTTACATGTTGAACTCAAATACCTGTACTTTCTACTTCTTACATGTTGAACACAAATACCTGTACTTTCTACTTCTTACATGTTTAACCCAAATACCTGTACTTTCTACTTCTGACATGTTGAATACAAATACCTGTACTTTCTACTTCTTACATGTTGAACTCAAATACCTGTACTTTCTACTTCTTACATGTTGCACTCAAATACCTGTACTTTCTACTTCTTACATGTTGAACTCAAATACCTGTACTTTCTACTTCTTACATGTTGAACTCAAATACCTGAACTTTCTACTTCTCTCATGTTGAACCCAAATACCTGTACTTTCTACTTCTTACATGTTGAACACAAATACCTGCACTTTCTACTTCTTACATGTTGAACACAAATACCTGTACTTTCTACTTCTTACATGTTGAACTCAAATACCTGTACTTTCTACTTCTTACATGTTGAACACAAATACCTGTACTTTCTACTTCTGACATGTTGAACACAAATACCTGTACTTTCTACTTCTTACATGTTGAACTCAAATACCTGTACTTTCTACTTCTTACATGTTGAACTCAAATACCTGAACTTTCTACTTCTCTCATGTTGAACCCAAATACCTGTACTTTCTACTTCTTACATGTTGAACACAAATACCTGCACTTTCTACTTCTTACATGTTGAACACAAATACCTGTACTTTCTACTTCTTACATGTTGAACTCAAATACCTGTACTTTCTACTTCTTACATGTTGAACACAAATACCTGTACTTTCTACTTCTGACATGTTGAACACAAATACCTGTACTTTCTACTTCTTACATGTTGAACTCAAATACCTGTACTTTCTACTTCTTACATGTTGAACACAAATACCTGTACTTTCTACTTCTGACATGTTGAACACAAATACCTGTACTTTCTACTTCTGACATGTTGAATACAAATACCTGTACTTTCTACTTCTGACATGTTGAACACAAATACCTGTACTTTCTACTTCTTACATGTTGCACTCAAATACCTGTACTTTCTACTTCTCACATGTTGAACTCAAATACCTGTACTTTCTACTTCTTACATGTTGAACACAAATACCTGTACTTTCTACTTCTTACATGTTGAACTCAAATACCTGTACTTTCTACTTCTTACATGTTGAACTCAAATACCTGTACTTTCTACTTCTTACATGTTGAACCCAAATACCTGTACTTTCTACTTCTTACATGTTGAACACAAATACCTGTACTTTCTACTTCTTACATGTTGAACACAAATACCTGTACTTTCTACTTCTGACATGTTGAATACAAATACCTGTACTTTCTACTTCTGACATGTTGAACACAAATACCTGTACTTTCTACTTCTTACATGTTGCACTCAAATACCTGTACTTTCTACTTCTTACATGTTGAACTCAAATACCTGTACTTTCTACTTCTTACATGTTGAACTCAAATACCTGTACTTTCTACTTCTTACATGTTGAACACAAATACCTGTACTTTCTACTTCTTACATGTTGAACTCAAATACCTGTACTTTCTACTTCTTACATGTTGAACTCAAATACCTGTACTTTCTACTTCTTACATGTTGAACCCAAATACCTGTACTTTCTACTTCTTACATGTTGAACACAAATACCTGTACTTTCTACTTCTTACATGTTGAACACAAATACCTGTACTTTCTACTTCTTACATGTTGAACCCAA
Organism: Pogonophryne albipinna; assembly: GCA_028583405.1. NCBI lineage: Eukaryota > Metazoa > Chordata > Actinopteri > Perciformes > Artedidraconidae > Pogonophryne > Pogonophryne albipinna. The sequence continues at coordinate 2,457 of JAPTMU010000424.1, read as the reverse complement.
ATACCTGTACTTTCTACTTCTTACATGTTGAACACAAATACCTGTACTTTCTACTTCTTACATGTTGAACCCAAATGACGGAGGTGAACCTGTGATGGAGGTGAACCTGTGATGGAGGTGAACCTGTGACGGAGGTGAACCTGTGATGGAGGTGAACCTGTGATGGAGGTGAACCTGTGACGGAGGTGAACCTGTGACGGAGGTGAACCTGTGACGGAGGTGAACCTGTGATGGAGGTGAACCTGTGATGGAGGTGAACCTGTGACGGAGGTGAACCTGTGATGGAGGTGAACCTGTGACGGAGGTGAACCTGTGATGGAGGTGAACCTGTGATGGAGGTGAACCTGTGACGGAGGTGAACCTGTGATGGAGGTGAACCTGTGACGGAGGTGAACCTGTGACGGAGGTGAACCTGTGATGGAGGTGAACCTGTGACGGAGGTGAACCTGTGATGGAGGTGAACCTGTGATGGAGGTGAACCTGTGACGGAGGTGAACCTGTGATGGAGGTGCTAGCAGAGATAAAACACCCATCTCATGTCATGAGATAAAACACGGCTCCTCTTCACACTCCATACATCAACCTTAAACCATCCGAGGCAGCAAAGCATGCTGGGAAGATGACACACAGCTATAGGAAGATGGATCTGTCCGCTCTGAGCAGGCAACACATAAATTATCCAGGGGCTTTACAGCACGGGAAGCTTCTGTCCAGCTCTTCATACGACACTGCAGAGTGTAAGATGTTTCAGAGTGGAGATGGTGAGCTCAGCGTCCTCTGCAGACAGGAAGCCTTTCTTCCTCTGTCCGTCCAGACCTTAGAGTGACCGTATGTTACCTTCATGCAGAAAGAGCATTTCACTGCATGCGTCTGAAAGGCTGCTCCTGGTTCCTGTTCAGTAACTGAGTGTTGGATGACACGGCACGCGTTGAGAGAGAGTTTGTAAACTGATGCCTGATAACGTACTGGAGGTAAACGAGGCCATCGTATTTAAATCCATCCGATGATCGAACATGGAGCCAGGGCCGTCCCTCCCTACAGGCCGCACCTTGCGGAGGGAGCCTCAACTGAGCAGAAAATGCGGCGCACCTATGCGCTTATGTGGCGCAATCAGTGTAGCGCAGCACGGTTTTGCCGCTGCGAGGCTCCACTAGCTCCGCCCCCACCCCCTTCAACGCTCGCGACACAGAGGGCCTCAGCATAGAACTATGCGTGGGGCCTCATGTTGGCCAGGGACGGCCCTGCATGGAGCAAAGGGTTAAATACACAGGAGAAGACACAGCTGGAGAGGCAGAAAGGTGAACACAAAGAGACGATCAGACACTGTGACCTCCTCTCTGCGTCAGCCAATCAAACTCCATTAAACCTGATAACATACTGAGCACCGGTCTCTGAACCTGGTGTTAATCTGTGCTGTAACCCCCCCACCTCTTGAACCCCCCCCCCCCCTGTCCTCATGCTGTGCGTTTGCAGTCTGCAGCTCAGTGTCTCAACAAGCAGCCGCTTTAATTACTGCCGTCTGAACGAGGCTCCATTAAAACGAATGGCCTTCATTAAACTGGTATTAAGGGACTTTGTGTTGGTGGTTTTGGGGGCGGGGGCTTCTTGCCCGGGTTTAAAGTGCCTGAATAAACAGCCCTGCAGGTTTTCTTTCATCCCAGCGACCGCCGTCCAGATTACAACCACCTGGCGTTTTAATCATGGATGAAATTCATTTATATGTTGAGATAATTGTCCCTAATTGTTTCTTTGAAGGGGGGGGGGGGGGGGGGGGGCAGCATCTGGATCACATCTGGCTGCATGAGACTCAGCAGGAAGTCTGATCAACTCTCTGCCGGGCGTTCAGTCTGAGTGTATTCTGAGGTGATGAAGGATCACATGGACTGAAGAAGGTCCTGACAGAGTGTCTGTCCTCCTCGTGGGTCCTTCAGGGCTCGTCCACCCATCGCATACACAATGCCCATTATACACTTTATTTATAGCGCCTTTCATACCGTGGTTACAAAGAGCTTTCACATAAAAATGCACTGAGAGCCAGAGAACTTAACGACAGCATCTACACATAAAAACAGAGTTATAAATACACAAAAACATAAATTAAAAGTACAAATAAAACAGAAAATAAAATCACATACATTCTAAAATAGTTAGTTATTAAAATAGACTTCAAACCCTGCCTTTATGTGACTCAGGAGGTCTGAGTGAGGACTCTTTAAAGTAGAGACACTACATACCAACACACTCTCACTCCATAATCGTCCAGGAGCGACGTTTGGTCAGTGTCCTTGGCGTGCAGTTGTGACGCTCCGAGGCTCCTTCAGCTTCATAAAGGGACGCAAATAGCTTTCAACTGATTGCAATGTATTCCCATCTGCGGCGGGATTTGGCGCTCATGGAAGCACGGCATTCGTTTGTGTCGGCTGCCCTTAAAGGCAATGTGAGCGTCCATTCTCATTG
>JAPTMU010000423.1:119993-130832 GCA_028583405.1 Pogonophryne albipinna | reverse complement strand
AGGAGAGAGAGAGGGAGAGAGAGGAGAGAGGAGTGAGAGAGAGGAGAGTGAGAGAGAGAGAGAGGGGGGGAGAGAGAGAGAGAGGAGAGAGAGAGGGAGAGAGAGGAGAGAGAGAGGGAGAGAGAGGAGAGAGAGAGGAGAGAGAGAGGGAGAGAGAGGAGAGAGAGAGTGAGAGAGAGGAGAGTGAGAGAGAGAGAGAGGGGGGGAGAGAGAGAGAGAGAGGAGGAGATGAGAGAGGGAGAGAGAGGAGAGAGAGAGAGAGAGAGGGGAGAGAGAGAGAGAGAGAGAGAGAGGAGAGAGAGAGAGAGGGAGAGAGGTACACTGCAAGGAATGAGAATACATTTTCTTTTTTAAATCATAGGTTTTAGAGAATTTTAAAATGGATGATTTCTTGCACATTCTCTCGTAAATTATACTTAATACTTAAATATATATTTTAAAACACAATTCTGCAAAAATGCTCAACTTTAAAGGTGAAAATAATGAGGTCTACGAATAGATTCACATTGTTCAATGTTCCAAAACAGCGTCTGTGTTTGTTTATACGCAGTCTGTAATCAAATACAGCTTAAATCAACCTTTTAACAATTAACCCTGAAAATAAAACTGTTATTTACATTATTATAAATTAACTAAAAACTATTATCTGTAAAAGCTAAAACAAAAATATATAAAACCCAGAAATAAATAAATGTTATTAATTTACTACATTTTAACAGATTTAGCCAATATCAGGTTTTTCCACCTCTTCTCCTTAATATCATTTATTTGATTTGTAAACATAATTTCATCTCTTTATAACAATAACTATTTTAATCAATTGAGTAAAAAGATGTCAGTTCGAATCAAGTAAAGGTGAGTGCTGCCCCCTGGTGGAGTAACCGTGAAACTACATGCACAAATTACAGTAAAATAAACTAGATTTAAACATTAAAACACAAAGCTTCCTTTTGTTGACACATGCTATAATAATAATAATAATAATAATAATAATAATACATTTCATTTGTAAAGCACCTTTCATTGCGTAATAAAAAAAAAAGAAACACAAGTTTAATCATGCGAGTTTAATCCTCTTTTACAAAGTGTTTAAAGGCACTTCATCGCAACACATTAAAATCAGCATGTACGTGATCATTAATATGATTTATTAAACAACGAGAAATCACAGACGTTAGTGTTTATTCAGAGCTCGTGAAATCCCTTTATTTGACCCAAAACAGGTAAAGGCTAATCGATGCCACCTGTCTGTATCCTCCACAGGTAAAGGTGCGTCCAGGTGCTTCTCCTCTTCCTGCCTACCACTGTTTCAAAAGTCCATTTCAAAAAGTGACATCCTCTCTCACACACCTCAGAGTTTGGCTTTGTTCTGGAAGAAGCTCATGACGGCCTGCAAACACTCGTCGCTCATCCATCTTTCCATCAGACGCTCCACCTCAGCGTCGTTCACATCGTGGAGTCGCTGCTTCTCCACCGAGCGAATCAGCTGCTTGGAAAGAGCCAGGGACTAAAGGGGGAGGGATATATCCTATATGTAAAATACAGTTTGATGCTTTGAGCATTTCATATTTAAAAAAGGTTCAAACTAATCGTAACAAATGTAGAGAAATCTAAACATACATATACATTGATGTTGTGTGTGCGCGTGTGTGCGTGCGTGCGTGCGTGCTTACATTGGGGGGCAGCTGGGCGTATTTCTTCAGTCTGCTCCAAACCTCCGTCTGGAAGCTGCTGTCGGGGAAAACCTCAGAGACGAGTCCGAGCTCACACGCCTGCTCCGCTGAGAGCTTCTTGTTGAACAGCAGCATCTCACTGGCCTGCAGGGGATCATTACATCTTTAATGCATCCTCAATACCACTTTACTAACACCTTAATATCATCAATACCACTTTACTAACACCTTAATATCCTCAATACCACTTTACTAACACCTTAATATCATCAATACCACCTTAATATCATCAATACCACTTTACTAACACCTTAATATCCTCAATACCACTTTACTAACACCTTAATATCATCAATACCACTTTACTAACACCTTAATATCATCAATACCACTTTACTAACACCTTAATATCATCAATACCACTTTACTAACACCTTAATATCCTCAATACCACTTTACTAACACCTTAATATCATCAATACCACTTTACTAACACCTTAATATCATCAATACCACTTTACTAACACCTTAACATCATCAATACCACTTTACTAACACCTTAATATCATCAATACCACTTTACTAACACATCATCAATACCACTTTACTAACACCTTAACATCATCAATACCACTTTACTAACACCTTAACATCATCAATACCACTTTACTAACACCTTAATATCATCAATACCACTTTACTAACACCTTAATATCATCAATACCACTTTACTAACACCTTAATATCCTCAATACCACTTTACTAACACCTTAATATCATCAATACCACTTTACTAACACCTTAATATCATCAATACCACTTTACTAACACCTTAATATCCTCAATACCACTTTACTAACACCTTAATATCATCAATACCACTTTACTAACACCTTAATATCATCAATACCACTTTACTAACACCTTAATATCATCAATACCACTTTACTAACACCTTAATATCATCAATACCACTTTACTAACACCTTAATATCCTCAATACCACTTTACTAACACCTTAATATCCTCAATACCACTTTACTAACACCTTAATATCATCAATACCACTTTACTAACACCTTAATATCATCAATACCACTTTACTAACACCTTAATATCCTCAATACCACTTTACTAACACCTTAATATCATCAATACCACTTTACTAACACCTTAATATCATCAATACCACTTTACTAACACCAGTTCACTCATTATTACCAGTCTCTTACCATGTTAATACCAGCTGATTACCAGTTTACTATCAAGTATTTTGGGCCTAAACCATTCAGTGCTTTATAAACCAGCAGCAGTATTTTGAAATCTATTCTTTGACACACAGGAAGCCAGTGTAAAGACTTCAGAACAGGAGTGATGTGATCCCCTTTCTTAGTGTTAGTGAGGACTCGAGCAGCGGCGTTCTGAATCAGCTGCAGCTTTCTAATAGATGTTTTAGTGAGACCTGTGAAGACACCATTGCAGTAGTCCAGTCTACTGAAGATAAAAGCATGGACAAGTTTTTCCAGATCCTGCTGTCACATTAGTCTTTTAACCCTAGATATATTCTTTAGGTGATAGTAGGCTGATTTAGTAACTGTTTTAATGTGACTGTTGAAACTCAGGTCAGAGTCCATGACTACTTTTGTTCAATGCACTTACTCAGTGTTTTAACTGGAGAATAGTCTCCTGGTGAAATTGTTACGTAAATTTGTGTGTCATCTGCATAGCTATGGTAACTTACTTTGTTGTTCTTCATTATCTGAGCCAGTGGTAGCATGTAGACGTTAAAGAGAAGAGGCCCCAAGATGGAGCCTTGAGGAACCCCACATGTCATATTTGTTCTTCATTACCTGAGCCAGTGGTAGCATGTAGATGTTAAAGAGAAGAGGCCCCAAGATGGAGCCTTGAGGAACCCCACATGTCATATTTGTTCTTCATTATCTGAGCCAGTGGTAGCATGTAGATGATTACCAGTTTATTTACAGCGTATTACCAGTTGATTCCAGGTTATTATTCCAGTTTAAACCAGTTAACTACCAGCTTATTGACAAATTATTTCCAGTGTATTACCAGCCATTTTACCAGGTTAATAATAATAATAGCTTGGATTTATATAGCGCCTTCCATGAGACCCAAGGTCGCTTTACAAAGAAGAACAGGGCAAAACAAACATAACAAACAAAAGGCAGTCAGACAAAAACAACAAATGGATTTGGGGCCAAAGGCCTTGGTGAACAGGTGGGTCTTGAGGGCCCTTCGAAGGCGTCGAGCGTGGGGATGTTGCAGATCTCCGCAGGGAGAGCGTTCCAGAGGGTGGGGGATAGAATAGAAGCTGAAGACCCTCTTATAAGCAGCTGATTTACAGCTCATTACCAGTGTATCTACATTAGGTAACTAGAGTCACAAGATAAACACAAGACTTCTTATCAAAATCTAAAAAGAAGACATTATCCCTGACAGAAATGTGTGTGTGTCAGAGTTCCCGTTAGAAGAGATTCTCTCCGGTCAACATGTCCGTTAAAGTTTAAATCTTCCGGACAAAATGTGAAAAGTGCCGTCAAAGGTCTTCTTTGTTATTTATTGAGCTTTAAAACAAATTGAGATGATTCGATAGTAAACAAACTAATTCTAGTAGATTAACTACATTATTCTAAAGTGTTCAGTAATTATAATAACACGGGAATAATAAACGGAGCGCTCTCTCTCTCTCCCGTCAGATTAGACTTCACTCTCGCGTTTCTGTCCATATCGATCAGATCCAGTTCTAGCTAATGATACGACTACCTTTTTTTCCTAAAGGAGCGTCTTTCTATCTCTTGTTTTGTGCAAGCAACAGAAGTGTGTGTGTGTGTGTGTGTGTGTGTGTGTGTGTACCTTGGCGGTGCCCATGATCTTGGGGAAGGTGTAGGAGGAGCACCCCTCAGCGCTCTGCCCCAGCTGACTGAAGGGAGTGTGGAAGGTGGCCTGAAGGACAGAGAACGTCATTATTATAAAAATGATGTTAATTTATAAAAAATAAAAAACAACAAAATACATTTTAAAATGTTGCAAAAAAAATTATAAAAATGACCAAAATTGTAAATAAATATTTTTTTAAAGTTTGAAAATATCTTGCGATCAATCAATCGGATTTTATTTATTTTAAATATCACAAAAAATGCAATTAATCTGATAACTGTGTGTGTGTGTGTGTGTGTGTGTGTGTGTGTGTGTGTGTGTGTGTGTGTGTGTGTGTGTGTGTGTGTGTGTGTGTGTGCGCACCCTGTCAGTGGCGTAGACCAGATCAAACAGTCCCATCACGGTGACAGAGATACCGACAGCTGGTCCGTTAACGACGGCAACGAGAGGCTTCGGGAAGTCGATGTACGCCTTCACGTAGCTCCTGAAACACCACAGAAGAAGAACTGTTTACCACTATTTCATTCATAAATATATATACAAATATAAATATGTATATTCTCACCTGAGCAGGTCTCCTCCTTTTTGGGCCATTTCCTGCAAACCCCCCTCCGGGATCTTTGTGAAGTTAGAGAGATCGTTTCCACTGCAGTAGAAATCTCCAGCTCCTGCAGCGAACACAGTGTGTGAGAGAGAAATACGTGTGTGTGTGTGTGTGTGTGTGTGTGTGTGTGTGTGTGTGTGTACCTGTGATTACAGTGATGACAGAATCGTCTTTAGCTGCCTGATCCAGAGCGGCGATGATGTCGTTGTACATCTGAATGAAAAGAGACATTTATCAGAGGAGAAGAGAGAGTGTGTGTGTGTGTGTGTGTGTGTGTGTGTGTGTGTGTGTGTGTGTGTGTGTGTGTGTGTGTGTGTGTGTGTGTGTGTGTGTGTGTGTGTTACCTCTGTCGTGATGGCGTTCTTCTTGGCTGGATGGTTCAGTTTGATGGTGGTGATTTTATCCTCCGTTGTGACCAATAGCGTCTCGTACGTAGCTCCGCCTCCAGCAGGCTCTGCAGCCAATGAGGCGGAAGTCCCGCCTTCTGCCGCCACCAGAGAGCCAATGAAGTCGCAGTACTGCTGCCTGGCTTCATCCTGAGAGACGGAGTTTTAAAAAAAGGACATTTTATCATTTATTTTATTTCATCTGATTGCAGGAAACTGAACACTGAGACCTGACGGTGAGACCTGACTGTGAGACCTGACTGTGAGACCTGACTGTGAGACCTGACGGTGAGACCTGACGGTGAGACCTGACGGTGAGACCTGACGGTGAGACCTGACTGTGAGACCTGACTGTGAGACCTGACTGTGAGACCTGACGGTGAGACCTGACGGTGAGACCTGACGGTGAGACCTGACGGTGAGACCTGACTGTGAGACCTGACTGTGAGACCTGACGGTGAGACCTGACGGTGAGACCTGACGGTGAGACCTGACGGTGAGACCTGACGGTGAGACCTGACGGTGAGACCTGACGGTGAGACCTGACGGTGAGACCTGACTGTGAGACCTGACTGTGAGACCTGACGGTGAGACCTGACGGTGAGACCTGACTGTGAGACCTGACGGTGAGACCTGACGGTGAGACCTGACGGTGAGACCTGACTGTGAGACCTGACTGTGAGACCTGACGGTGAGACCTGACTGTGAGACCTGACGGTGAGACCTGACTGTGAGACCTGACTGTGAGACCTGACTGTGAGACCTGACGGTGAGACCTGACGGTGAGACCTGACGGTGAGACCTGACGGTGAGACCTGACTGTGAGACCTGACTGTGAGACCTGACTGTGAGACCTGACGGTGAGACCTGACGGTGAGACCTGACGGTGAGACCTGACGGTGAGACCTGACGGTGAGACCTGACTGTGAGACCTGACTGTGAGACCTGACGGTGAGACCTGACGGTGAGACCTGACGGTGAGACCTGACGGTGAGACCTGACGGTGAGACCTGACGGTGAGACCTGACGGTGAGACCTGACGGTGAGACCTGACTGTGAGACCTGACTGTGAGACCTGACGGTGAGACCTGACGGTGAGACCTGACTGTGAGACCTGACGGTGAGACCTGACGGTGAGACCTGACGGTGAGACCTGACGGTGAGACCTGACTGTGAGACCTGACGGTGAGACCTGACGGTGAGACCTGACGGTGAGACCTGACTGTGAGACCTGACGGTGAGACCTGACGGTGAGACCTGACGGTGAGACCTGACGGTGAGACCTGACGGTGATATTCACTGATAATGAATTAAATGAATCCGTGTTTAAATTTTTTTTATTTGTGTATAGATGTTGCAACTACAGAGCTTTAGCAACACTGTGTGTAACTATGGTCATGCTAATAAAGCTATTGAATTGATAACAACAGGTGAAAGCGTACCTGAGAAATGGAGCCCAGAGAATTCCACGCGTCCCATTTCACCTTGCCGACAAAATCCAGCATGCCGGGTTTGGGAGTGTTGCAGGGACCCTGAGAGGCCTGTAGGGGGCGATATGGAGCCAGACGGAGAAATGTAACAGAGAATCCTTTAACATGAGAACGAGCATGTTGCTGACATCACTAAGGAACACCCCCGCTCCTATTGGCTCGTGCTCCAACACATTGTATGTGATAGACTAAGGGGCGGGACATCTCTAAAGCTTGTTGACCAATCAGAGCAGACTGCAGCACAGATAGTATGAGAACAATAAAGAGCTTTTTGAACATTAGAGCATGGAGACATGTCCCAGCAGAGGAGACATGTCCCAGGAGAGGAGACATGTCCCAGGAGATGAGACATGTCCCAGGAGAGGAGACATGTCCCAGGAGAGGAGACATGTCCCAGGAGAGAGGAGACATGTCCCAGGAGAGAGGAGACATGTCCCAGGAGAGGAGACATGTCCCAGGAGATGAGACATGTCCCAGCAGAGGAGACATGTCCCAGGAGAGAGGAGACATGTCCCAGGAGAGAGGAGACATGTCCCAGGAGAGGCGACATGTCCCAGGAGAGGCGACATGTCCCAGGAGAGAGGAGAGGAGACATGTCCCAGGAGAGAGGAGAGGGGACATGTCCCAGGAGAGGAGACATGTCCCAGGAGAGAGGAGACATGTCCCAGAAGAGAGGAGACATGTCCCAGGAGAGAGGAGACATGTCCCAGCAGAGGAGCTAAACACTAATAGAATATGTATCTTGACCTGTTTGAACAGAGCGTAGATTTTCAGCTTGGCTTCGTTTCCCGGGTCGTTTTTCAGCGTCGACATCTTGTTCTTCGCCTGCTCAAACTGCTCCACCGTCGCACCTGCACACACACACACACACACACACACACACACACACACACACGTTAATTATGAGCACTAGACTATCAGTAATACTGAATACAATGATGCATAGATGGTGAACGTCACCCATCGTAGGAGACCCCGCGGTGTGGAACCTCAGGCTGGGAACGGAGGAGAATCTGCTCAAGCTGGAGACACGGGAACATGTTTACAGAACAGCTCTCAGAAATGATTCATCACACGTCATGTGTGTAAGCATGTCAGGATGCACTGATCTGTCTAGTGCTGGAGCTACCACTAGAGGGTGCTGTAGCATAGTCTATGTTGTTGTACAGCACATATCTGGATATTACCAGCTAGATATACATCTTATTATTCCCATACCTCCACCCAAAGTATATTTGATCTCAAATGATTTGTATGTCTCACTGTGTGGGGCTCACCACACCTTATGTACATACAGATTCTTGTTGCAGTAATGGATGGAGTAGCAGCCAGTAATAGTAGATTAAGTGTTAAAACTCACAAGGAGAGCCAAGGTGAGAGAGGGTAACAGTTTAAGTCATTAAGGATCATGTTTTTTAGCATGTACAGCTTTGACGGCTTTGACAGCTAAAGTCAAGCAGCTACAGTTAGCTGCTAGCTGTGAACTTTGCTCCAGATTTACCTCCTTCAGTCACACCACTCATTCTGACTGTGGCTAAGCTAACAGGTCAAATAACAAACATATTTAAAAAACTAATATATGATGCCTTTCTCTCATTGCTAACTAAGCTAAGCTAACTAACTAATAGCTTCACTCTTCCTAAAGCTTCATACCTTACTTTGACCTCGAGATGTTAGCATTAATTCTTCAAACTCTCAGAAAACAACATCGTCATTTAGCTAATTGTAATCCTCACCTTCTTAGCTTCACAAAGCGCAGAGGAGCGGACAGCTTCAGGGCGACGCCGGCCATTTGAAGCCGGAAAAAGGGGTCCAAAGTTCGGACGTGAGGAGGAAGGGAAGAGTTAACTAGCTTATTAGCGTAGCCACCATGAAGCTAACCGATAGCTAGTGTTTACACCGCTGGCCCCGCCCACTTTCTCGTCTTCTGCTCAACTATTGGCTCAAGTAAAGCGCATGTGTCCAATGAAAGAAGGCTAAGAAAACAAATGAACCAATTGGAGCACACGCTTTACGAGCAAGTCCCGCCTCTGTGTCTGTGCCTGGCCAATCAGCGTTGAGAACACATTGCTAGAAAGCCAGCTGGATCTTTGAGTGCCTTTTATTGTTGTTTTTGACTTTTTCACCTGCAAAATAACAACGTAAAATAATGATAGGGTAATATTTGAATTCATTTAGACGTAAACAATCCACCTAAAGTACAAAACTGGTGAAAATTGAGCTTTATTAATTTGTATATATAATTTGATTGGCTCCATAAATACATTTTCCCATTGACTTTTGTTGTTGTTGGTAGAAACAGCTAAATTAAAGCCCTTTAAATAAAGTAAAAAGCATTACAATGGTTGATTTAACTCAAACTTAACATAGCAAGCTGTCTTGGTGTATTTAACTGATTAATAAGTTGGTTTTTACCAAATTAAAAGGACTAATTAGCTTTTTCTAGCTTATATTAGCACATTAGAGCTAAATATGACACATATTGTGATTATTTTCAGGTAGTTATTCTCCTGATTTGATGTTTTAAACAGTTGTAAACACATTTTTAAGATAAATATTCACAACCCGGCCTTGTTTGTAACCTAATATAGTTTAAAACAGCTCAAAATACCCCTTTTTCCTATGATTCTACATGAATTACCACATTAGTGAATATATTCAATGTTTAAAGTGAGGCAGCTTGGTCTATGTTAACTCTAATGGTGTATTAAGTTGTAAAAACCACATTTAATAATAAAATGTAACCAATAAATACCAGGTTTTCTTGTATAATATGAATTATGAAGATCAATGAACAATTCAACAATAACAACCATTTTTAATGTTTTTCCACCAAAGCGGTGGTCTAAGTCGTACCCTGTAAAACAACGATATTTTACATCAACATTCACATTTAACAACAAAATGCTACACAAAACAAGATTTACAGACATTCATCGTGAGTCCTCAGTGTCTTTAGATGAAGCTGAGAGCAGAGGCGGTTAATAATTCATATTTAAGGCTCATATTATCAACATTAACTCACTTTTTGTTTCATTTTTACCCTAAAATAAGATCTTAAATCAGGCCTCATGATCATTTTGACTTCTCTAATATCACACACTATTATTTACAGGTAGTGATCATCTTCCCTAAGCATTTAGACGTGTAGTTTTATGCCCAAATGTGCTGAACGACCCAATAATATCTCAGTTTGTAATGTAATTATATGTTTTCGTAGTAGTCAGGGTTTGTGTTTCTACGGGTGCTAACGCGCTAAAAAGCCCCAAAAATAATGCTTTTAACATCAAAACACGTCCTGAGCTTCTTGCAGCGTTTTATATTTGCGTATTTTGGGTCGTTGTAGAGTGTTTGCACGTGTTGGCCACCATATTTTCCATTTATTGTTTACGCACTTGACAAGAAGTCTAAAGTCATCTTTAACCATGTGCACATTAGAGGTTTATACCTGAACCTGAAGTATCATCATTAACCGCTCCTCAGCTTCTGTACATTTGCACCACCAGCAGCGACAAAGCAGTTTGAATTAGTGCGCAGAATATTTAGATTTTGGCTCATAATCATCAAGTAAAGGGGAGATTATATACAACTAGTTAGTACACATGTAAAAGAAAACAAAGCTTAACTCAAAGTGTTTCAAGTCTTTACAGAAGGTGGGATTCAACGGGGAATCTCCTGTGGGAACATCTCAACGTTTGGACGCTAAATAACGTTTATGATTACAGAGTGTATCAGTCCATCAGGGTACACGCGCTCACAGAGTAATGGGTTCAAACCTGTGAGGAGGC
>JAPTMU010000423.1:99993-114993 GCA_028583405.1 Pogonophryne albipinna | reverse complement strand
TGTAAAACACACACACACACACACACACACACACACACACACACACCTGTAGCACCAGGTATCTGGAGGGGTCTCTGGCCATCTTTGAGAACTCTACGATGAGTTCTCTGAATCGAGGACGACTGCCGGGGTCGATCATCCAGCCTGAGAGAGAGAGAGAGAGAGAGAGAGAGAGAGAGAGAGAGAGAGAGAGAGAGAGAGGTAATAAACACCAGCAGGGGAGGGGGGGGAGGGGGGGGCGGGACTTAAGGTGTATTCTCTGCTCACATTTGACCATGATCATGTAGACGTCGATGGTGCAGATCGGGGGGTGAGGCAGCCGCTCGCCCCGCTCCAGCACCGACGAGATCTCACTGGCCGGGATCCCGTCGTACGGTTTGGAGCCGAACGTCATCAACTCCCACACCGTCACTCCTGCACACACACACACACACACACACACACACACACACACACACACACACACACACACACACACACACACACACACACACACACACACACACACACACACACACACACACACACACACACACACACACACACACACACACACACACACACACACACACACACACACACACTGCTTTGTGAGCAGGAATATACATCATGAGAGCGCAGGTGGCTCTTGATAGTAGCAGGAGTCTGACCGTAGCTCCAGACGTCGCTCTGATGCGTGTACCTCCACTGCATGATGGACTCCAGAGCCATCCACTTGATGGGAACCTGAGAGAGACACAGATAGAAACTAAGTCTGTGTACGCAACCCTCACATGGAGGCAGTACAGTGCACCTGAGCAAACGTGTCTTCAGGTGCACTGTGTGATGGAAACTTCTGGATCAATGGAGACTCAGAGAGACACGAGAGAGCAGGAGCTTTGGTGGAAACTCTGATCTCCAGATTCCCTGTTCAGATCAGCCTGTTCAGATCAGCCTGCTCAGATCAGCCTGTTCAGATCAACCTGCTCAGATCAGCCTGTTCAGATCAGCCTGCTCAGATCAGCCTGTTCAGATCAGCCTGTTCAGATCAGCCTGCTCAGATCAGCCTGCTCAGATCAGCCTGTTCAGATCAGCCTGCTCAGATCAGCCTGTTCAGATCAGCTTGTTCAGATCAGCCTGTTCAGATGAGCCTGTTCAGATGAGCCTGCTCAGATCAGCCTGTTCAGATCAGCCTGCTCAGATCAGCCTGTTCAGATCAGCCTGCTCAGATCAACCTGCTCAGATCAGCTTGTTCAGATCAGCCTGTTCAGATGAGCCTGTTCAGATGAGCCTGCTCAGATCAGCCTGTTCAGATCAGCCTGCTCAGATCAGCCTGCTCAGATCAGCCTGTTCAGATCAGCCTGCTCAGATCAGCCTGTTCAGATGAGCCTGCTCAGATCAGCCTGTTCAGATCAGCCTGCTCAGATCAGCCTGCTCAGATCAGCCTGCTCAGATCAGCCTGTTCAGATCAGCCTGCTCAGATCAGCCTGTTCAGATGAGCCTGCTCAGATCAGCCTGCTCAGATCAGCCTGTTCAGATCAGCCTGCTCAGATCAGCCTGTTCAGATCAGCCTGCTCAGATCAGCCTGTTCAGATCAGCCTGTTCAGATCAGCCTGCTCAGATCAGCCTGTTCAGATCAGCCTGCTCAGATCAGCCTGCTCAGATCAGCTTCCTCAGATCAGCTTGTTCAGATCAGCCTGCTCAGATCAGCTTGTTCAGATCAGCCTGCTCAGATCAGCTTGTTCAGATCAACCTGCTCAGATCAGCTTGTTCAGATCAGCCTGCTCAGATGAGCCTGTTCAGATGAGCCTGCTCAGATCAGCCTGTTCAGATCAGCCTGCTCAGATGAGCCTGTTCAGATCAGCCTGTTCAGATCAGCCTGCTCAGATCAGCCTGCTCAGATCAACCTGCTCAGATCAGCCTGCTCAGATCAGCCTGCTCAGATCAACCTGCTCAGATCAGCCTGTTCAGATCAACCTGCTCAGATCAGCCTGTTCAGATCAGCCTGTTCAGATCAGCCTGCTCAGATCAGCCTGTTCAGATCAGCCTGCTCAGATCAGCCTGCTCAGATCAGCCTGTTCAGATCAGCCTGCTCAGATCAGCCTGTTCAGATCAGCCTGCTCAGATCAGCCTGTTCAGATCAACCTGCTCAGATCAGCCTGCTCACTGTAGCACCTGCTTCCCCTGAATAACCTGTCCCTGGCATGTGTGTGTTTTTATAACTTCTGTTGCTTTGACCTCTTAGAATATTCAACAAATTGTACCCGGTGTCTTTGGGTGTCTTAAATGAAATGTATTATTATGATGGTCTATTTGGAGCTTCGGCCGGAGAATTCACAAGACATGCGCTCTGTGTCTGAGGCTCTGTCCCCCAGACCCCTGAGCTCTGAGAGAAGACTCAACACGCTGAAGCACTGTGACCTCTATCAGCTGAGCCAGCAGGAGAGAGAGACACTGAGGGCAGCCCATGGTGCTCAGAGAGGCCAGGCTGGGTCACAGGAAGATACCTCCCCATCAGACTGCAGTATAAAGCGTGTCTCCGCTACCTTTCCTCCATCGGCGTGGTACTCCTTCTCGTCGGCCGTCAGCAGTTTGGCGAGTCCGAAGTCAGTGATCTTCACGTGGTTCGGGTTCTTCACCAGAACGTTCCTCGCTGCCAGGTCTCTGTGGACCAGGTGACGCTCCTCCAGGTAGTTCATCCCCTACACACACACACACACACACACACACACACACACACACACACACACACACACACACACACACACACACACACACACACACACACACACACACACACACACACACACACACACACACACACACACACACACACCTTTTGATTCTCCCTAAGGTGTTTTTTTTGTTACTCCAAGTCTTTTTGTAGTAAACTATTTAAAAAAGAGACACAGAAAGGACCAGAAAGAGACTAGACACAAAACAACCTCAAAGAGACAAAATGCCTACAAAGAGATGGAAAACAACTTAATAAACACGTATATGTCCGTAAAAAACGACACAACAAACTCAAAAAGACACAAACGATGTATTAGTGTTTGTACGATCACAGGGAATATAGACTAGCATGTTAGGGGTTTCCTTTGTGTTCGGAGCTGCAGGGACTCCACGTCCCCCCCTACCTCACAGACCTGCTGCACCACCACCCCCCTTCCCCCTACCTCACAGACCTGCTGCACCACCACCCCCCTTCCCCCTACCTCATAGACCTGCTGCACCACCACACCCCTTCCCCCTACCTCACAGACCTGCTGCACCACCACACCCCTTCCCCCTACCTCATAGACCTGCTGCACCACCACCCCCCTTCCCCCTACCTCACAGACCTGCTGCACCACCACACCCCTTCCCCCTACCTCACAGACCTGCTGCACCACCACACCCCTTCCCCCTACCTCACAGACCTGCTGCACCACCACACCCCTTCCCCCTACCTCATAGACCTGCTGCACCACCACCCCCCTTCCCCCTACCTCACAGACCTGCTGCACCACCACACCCCTTCCCTCTACCTCACAGACCTCTGCACCACCACCCCCCTTCCCCCTACCTCACAGACCTGCTGCACCACCACCCCCCTTCCCCACCTCACAGACCTGCTGCACCACCACACCCCTTCCCCCTGCCTCATAGACCTGCTGCACCACCACACCCCTTCCCGCTGCCTCCGCTCATCAGAAGCCAACCTCCTATCCATCTCCTCCCGCATCAATCACCGGACCTGGGGGGACAGAGCCTTCTCCGTCGCTGCCCCCTCCCTCTGGAACTCACTCCCCCAACCCATCAGAGACTGCACTGACCTCACCACCTTCAAAACACTCACAAACACTCACCTCTTCAATCTGGCTTTCAATGTGTGATTGTTTTTGTATTATTTAACTGTAACTTTAACTTTAACTATATATTTATTTGTTGTTCCTTCCTTTTCTTTTCTCTTCACTATTTCTGTAAAGCGTCTTTGAGCACCTGGAAAAGCGCTAACAAATCAAATCTATTATTATTATTATAACAGGTGTGATTTAGAAAGGAGTGGATCTGGACTCCTCTGATGTGGACAGGACAAAGCATCTGATCAACCCTCTGACGGCTGACCTTGTTCCCAGTGTTTTCTAACCCTGATGATCCTAAAGCACAGCGGGCGGATTATCTCTGCCTCCGTGTTGGAGGTAATGAACTCTGCAGGATCTTAAATGAGACGAGCAGGTGCTGGAGATACACACGGGTAATTGGTTTCCCCATAGGACGCTCTTAATCAATATGAAGAGATGCCTCACAGACAAAGAGACACACACACCACAAGGCAATGCAAAGGAACTACATAAGGAGGCATACCAACCAGAAAGAGACACAACAGGAATACAGAGAGACAGAAAACAACCTTTAAAAGACACAAAAGGACGACAGAGGGACACACACACTACAAAGAGACACAAAACAACAACAAAGAGACACAAAGAGACACAAAACAACAACAAAGAGACACAAAACAACAACAAAGAGACACAAAACAACAACAAAACAACAACAAAGAGACACAAAATAACAACAAAGAGACACAAAGACACACAAAGAGACACAAAACAACAACAAAGAGACACAAAACAACAACAAAGAGACACAAAATAACAACAAAGAGACACAACAAGAATACAGAGAGACAGAAAACAACCTTTAAAAGACACAAAAGGACTACAGAGGGACACACACACTACAAAGAGACACAAAACAACAACAAAGACACACAAAGACACACAAAGAGACACAAAACAACAACAAAGAGACACAAAGAGACACAAAAGGATCAGTAAAAGACACAAAATAACAACAAAGACACACAAAGAGACACAAAACAACAACAAAGAGACACAAATAGAGACAAAACAACAACAAAGAGACACAAAATAACAACAAAGAGACACAAAGACACACAAAAGGACCAGTAAAAGACACAAAGTGACTACAAAGAGACACAAAGACACACAAAAGGACTACAAATGGAAACTAAATGTCCACAAAAAGACACAAAACGACTTTAAAGCCACGTAAAATAACCTCACAACTACTCTACAGACATACAAACACCTTCATTAGTTGTGTCTCTCACCTTGTGTGTCCCCCTCACCTTGTGTCCCCCCTCACCTTGTGTCCCCCCTCACCTTGTGTCCCCCCCTCACCTTGTGTCCCCCCTCACCTTGTGTCCCCCCCTCATAGTGTGTGTCTCTCACCTTGTCCCCCCCCCTCATATTGTGTCCCCCCTCACCTTGTGTCCCCTCTCACCTTGTGTGTCCCCCTCACCTTGTGTCCCCCCTCACCTTGTGTCCCCCCCTCACCTTGTGTCCCCCCCTCATAGTGTGTGTCTCTCACCTTGTGTCCCCCCCTCATATTGTGTCCCCCCTCACCTTGTGTCCCCCCTCACCTTGTGTCCCCCCTCATAGTGTGTGTCTCTCACCTTGTGTCCCCCTCACCTTGTGTCCCCCTCACCTTGTGTTCCCCCTCACCTTGTGTTCCCCCTCACCTTGTGCCCCCCCCCTCATATTGTGTCTCTCTCACCTTGTGTCCCCCCTCACCTTGTGCCCCCCCCCTCATATTGTGTGTCTCTCACCTTGTGTCCCCCCCTCACCTTGTGTCCCCCCTCACCTTGTGTCCGCCCTCACCTTGTGTCCCCCCCTCACCTTGTGTCTGCCCTCACTTTGTGTCCCCCCTCACCTTGTGTCCCCCCCTCATGTTTTGTGTTTTTCTCACCTTGTGTCCCCCCTCACCTTGTGCCCCCCCCCTCATATTGTGTGTCTCTCACCTTGTGTCCCCCCTCACCTTGTGTCCCCCGCTCATATTGTGTGTCTCTCACCTTGTGCCCCCCCCTCATATTGTGTGTCTCTCACCTTGTGCCCCCCTCTCATATTATGTGTCTCTCACCTTGGCGATCTGCAGGCACCAGGTGAGCAGCCACTGCCCCCCCACCTGCTCTCTGTGCAGACGCACGTAGTCCAGGAGACATCCGAAGGGCATCAGCTGAGTGACGAGCTGCACTGAGGAGGTGAGACAGATGCCCAGGAGACGACAGACGTGAGGGTGAGACACGCTGGCCATCACATACGCCTCCTAAAGGACACACAAAGAGGAGGTGAGACAGATCCCCAGGAGACGACAGACGTGAGGGTGAGACACGCTGGCCATCACATACGCCTCCTAAAGGACACACAAAGAGGAAGTGAGACAGATGCCCAGGAGACGACAGACGTGAGGGTGAGACACGCTGGCCATCACATACGCCTCCTAAAGGACACACAAAGAGGAGGTGAGACAGATCCCCAGGAGACGACAGACGTGAGGGTGAGACACGCTGGCCATCACATACGCCTCCTAAAGGACACATAAAGAGGAGGTGAGACAGATGCCCAGGAGACGACAGACGTGAGGGTGAGACACGCTGGCCATCACATACGCCTCCTAAAGGACACACAAAGAGGAAGTGAGACAGATGCCCAGGAGACGACAGACGTGAGGGTGAGACACGCTGGCCATCACATACGCCTCCTAAAGGACACACAAAGAGGAGGTGAGACAGATCCCCAGGAGACGACAGACGTGAGGGTGAGACACGCTGGCCATCACATACGCCTCCTAAAGGACACACAAAGAGGAGGTGAGACAGATCCCCAGGAGACGACAGACGTGAGGGTGAGACACGCTGGCCATCACATACGCCTCCTAAAGGACACACAAAGAGGAAGTGAGACAGATGCCCAGGAGACGACAGACGTGAGGGTGAGACACGCTGGCCATCACATACGCCTCCTAAAGGACACACAAAGAGGAGGTGAGACAGATCCCCAGGAGACGACAGACGTGAGGGTGAGACACGCTGGCCATCACATACGCCTCCTAAAGGACACACAAAGAGGAGGTGAGACAGATCCCCAGGAGACGACAGACGTGAGGGTGAGACACGCTGGCCATCACATACGCCTCCTAAAGGACACACAAAGAGGAGGTGAGACAGATCCCCAGGAGACGACAGACGTGAGGGTGAGACACGCTGGCCATCACATACGCCTCCTAAAGGACACACAAAGAGGAGGTGAGACAGATCCCCAGGAGACGACAGACGTGAGGGTGAGACACGCTGGCCATCACATACGCCTTCTAAAGGACACACAAAGAGGAAGTGAGACAGATGCCCAGGAGACGACAGACGTGAGGGTGAGACACACTGGCCATCACATACGCCTCCTAAAGGACACACAAAGAGGAGGTGAGACAGATCCCCAGGAGACTAGAAAGAGACACAAAAAGACAGAAAATAATGTGAATAAATCTCACGTCCAGGATGTCTTTGTTGGCTTTAGGAGACGTTGCCTCTCTCAGAACCTTGATGGCCACCGCGATCCTCACGTTCTCTCCTTCAGGGATCCAGAGGCCCTGGTGTGAGACAGAGGGTGAGAGAGAGGGTGAGAGAGACCCTGATGTGAGACAGAGGGTGAGACAGAGGGGGAGAGAGACCCTGATGTGAGACAGAGGGTGAGACAGAGCGGGACAGAGACTCTGATGTGAGACAGAGGGTGAGCAAGAGGGTGAGAGAGAGGGTGAGAGAGAGAGGGTGAGAGAGACCCTGATGTGAGACAGAGGGTGAGGCATAGGGTGAGAGACCCTGATGTGAGACAGAGGGTGAGAGAGATTCTGGTGTGAGACAGAGGGTGAGAGACCCTGATGTGAGACAGAGGGTGAGAGAGAGGGTGAGACAGAACCTGATGTGAGACAGAGGGTGAGCGATAGAGAAAACACACACGTTCATGCCCCCGAGGTATAATATATATCAAAGGTCTCCTGTCATGCAAAATGCACTTTTTGATGTCCTTTAAAATGACTTAAAGAGACACACACACACACACACACACACACACACACACACACACACACACACACACACACACACACACACACACACACACACACACACACACACACACACACACACACACACACACACACACACACACACACACACACACACACACTACACAGAGCTATAATATATGCCTAAACATAGCGTGATAGCAGACCTTTAATCCCTCACCTTATAGACGGTCCCGAAGGCTCCTGATCCCAGAACTCTGATCTTCTTGAACTCGGTCTCCTTCAGGATCCGGAGCAGCGCCTGGTTTGGAGCTTCACCGCTGGGGGTCAGAGGCTCCACCAGCTGAGGAGAAACCCCTTAGTTTAATATACTGGACCTGAGAGCAGCTATCAAACCCCTTAGTTTAATATACTGGACCTGAGAGCAGCTATCAAACCCCTTAGTTTAATATACTGGACCTGAGAGCAGCTATCAAACCCCTTAGTGTAATATACTGGACCAGATAGCAGCTATCAAACCCCTTAGTTTAATATACTGGACCAGATAGCAGCTATCAAACCCCTTAGTTTAATATACTGGACCAGAGAGCAACTATCAAACCCCTTAGTTTAATATACTGGACCAGAGAGCAGCTATCAAACCCCTTAGTTTAATATACTGGACCAGAGATCAGCTATCAAACACCTTAGTTTAATATACTGGACCTGAGAGCAGCTATCAAACCCCTTAGTTTAATATACTGGACCAGAGAGCAGCTATCAAACCCCTTAGTTTAATATACTGGACCAGAGAGCAACTATCAAACCCCTTAGTTTAATATACTGGACCTGAGAGCAGCTATCAAACCCCTTAGTTTAATATACTGGACCAGAGAGCAGCTATCAAACCCCTTAGTTTAATATACTGGACCAGAGAGCAGCTATCAAACCCCTTAGTTTAATATACTGGACCTGAGAGCAGCTATCAAACCCCTTAGTGTAATATACTGGACCAGAGAGCAGCTATCAAACCCCTTAGTTTAATATACTGGACCTGAGAGCAGCTATCAAACCCCTTAGTTTAATATACTGGACCAGAGAGCAGCTATCAAACCCCTTAGTTTAATATACTGGACCTGAGAGCAGCTATCAAACCCCTTAGTTTAATATACTGGACCAGAGAGCAGCTATCAAACCCCTTAGTTTAATATACTGGACCTGAGGAGCAGCTATCAAACCCCTTAGTTTAATAACTGGACCAGAGAGCAGCTATCAAACCCCTTAGTTTAATATACTGGACAGAGAGCAGCTATCAAACCCCTTAGTTTAATATACTGGACCTGAGAGCAGCTATCAAACCCCTTAGTGTAATATACTGGACCAGAGAGCAGCTATCAAAAACCCTTAGTTTAATATACTGGACCATGAGAGCAGCTATCAAACCCCTAGTTTATATACTGGACCAGAGAGCAACTATCAAACCCCTTAGTTTAATATACTGGACCAGAGAGCAGCTATCAAACCCCTTAGTTTAATATTACTGGACCTGAGAGCAGCTATCAAACCCCTTAGTTTTAATATACTGGACCAGAGAGCAGCTATCAATACCCCTTAGTTTAATATACTGGACCTGAGAGCAGCTATCAACCCCTTAGGTGTAATATACTGGACCAGATAGCAGCTATCAAACCCCTTAGTTTAATATACTGGACCAGATAGCAGCTATCAAACCCCTTAGTTTAATATACTGGACCAGAGAGCAACTATCAAACCCCTTAGTTTAATATACTGGACCAGAGAGCAGCTATCAAACCCCTTAGTTTAATATACTGGACCAGAGATCAGCTATCAAACCCCTTAGTTTAATATACTGGACCTGAGAGCAGCTATCAAACCCCTTAGTTTAATATACTGGACCTGAGAGCAGCTATCAAACCCCTTAGTTTAATATACTGGACCTGAGAGCAGCTATCAAACCCCTTAGTGTAATATACTGGACCAGATAGCAGCTATCAAACCCCTTAGTTTAATATACTGGACCAGATAGCAGCTATCAAACCCCTTAGTTTAATATACTGGACCAGAGAGCAACTATCAAACCCCTTAGTTTAATATACTGGACCAGAGAGCAGCTATCAAACCCCTTAGTTTAATATACTGGACCAGAGATCAGCTATCAAACCCCTTAGTTTAATATACTGGACCTGAGGGCAGCTATCAAACCCCTTAGTTTAATATACTGGACGAGAGAGCAGCTATCAAACCCCTTAGTTTAATATACTGGACCAGAGAGCAACTATCAAACCCCTTAGTTTAATATACTGGACCTGAGAGCAGCTATCAAACCCCTTAGTTTAATATACTGGACCAGAGAGCAGCTATCAAACCCCTTAGTTTAATATACTGGACCAGAGAGCAGCTATCAAACCCCTTAGTTTAATATACTGGACCTGAGAGCAGCTATCAAACCCCTTAGTGTAATATACTGGACCAGAGAGCAGCTATCAAACCCCTTAGTTTAATATACTGGACCTGAGAGCAGCTATCAAACCCCTTAGTTTAATATACTGGACCAGAGAGCAGCTATCAAACCCCTTAGTTTAATATACTGGACCTGAGAGCAGCTATCAAACCCCTTAGTTTAATATACTGGACCAGAGAGCAGCTATCAAACCCCTTAGTTTAATATACTGGACCTGAGAGCAGCTATCAAACCCCTTAGTTTAATATACTGGACCAGAGAGCAGCTATCAAACCCCTTAGTTTAATATACTGGACCAGAGAGCAGCTATCAAACCCCTTAGTTTAATATACTGGACATGAGAGCAGCTATCAAACCCCTTAGTGTAATATACTGGACCAGAGAGCAGCTATCAAACCCCTTAGTTTAATATACTGGACCTGAGAGCAGCTATCAAACCCCTTAGTTTAATATACTGGACCAGAGAGCAACTATCAAACCCCTTAGTTAATATACTGGACCAGAGAGCAGCTATCAAACCCCTTAGTTTAATATACTGGACCTGAGAGCAGCTATCAAACCCCTTAGTTTAATATACTGGACCAGAGAGCAGCTATCAAACCCCTTAGTTTAATATACTGGACCTGAGAGCAGCTATCAAACCCCTTAGTGTAATATACTGGACCAGAGAGCAGCTATCAAACCCCTTAGTT
This sequence comes from Pogonophryne albipinna, assembly GCA_028583405.1. Classification (NCBI taxonomy): domain Eukaryota; kingdom Metazoa; phylum Chordata; class Actinopteri; order Perciformes; family Artedidraconidae; genus Pogonophryne; species Pogonophryne albipinna. The sequence goes on along the minus strand of JAPTMU010000423.1, from coordinate 103,989 downwards.
TAATATACTGGACCAGAGAGCAGCTATCAAACCCCTTAGTTTAATATACTGGACCTGAGAGCAGCTATCAAACCCCTTAGTTTAATATACTGGACCAGAGAGCAGCTATCAAACCCCTTAGTTTAATATACTGGACCAGAGAGCAGCTATCAAACCCCTTAGTGTAATATACTGGACCAGATAGCAGCTATCAAACCCCTTAGTTTAATATACTGGACCAGATAGCAGCTATCAAACCCCTTAGTTTAATATACTGGACCAGAGAGCAACTATCAAACCCCTTAGTTTAATATACTGGACCAGAGAGCAGCTATCAAACCCCTTAGTTTAATATACTGGACCAGAGAGCAGCTATCAAACCCCTTAGTTTAATATACTGGACCTGAGAGCAGCTATCAAACCCCTTAGTTTAATATACTGGACCTGAGAGCAGCTATCAAACCCCTTAGTTTAATATACTGGACCCTGAGAGCAGCTATCAAACCCCTTAGTGTAATATACTGGACCAGAGAGCAGCTATCAAACCCCTTAGTTTAATATACTGGACCAGAGAGCAGCTATCAAACCCCTTAGTTTAATATACTGGACCAGAGAGCAGCTATCAAACCCCTTAGTTTAATATACTGGACCAGAGAGCAGCTTATCAAACCCCTTAGTTTAATATACTGGACCAGAGAGCAGCTATCAAACCCCTTAGTTTAATATACTGGACCTGAGAGGCAGCTATCAAACCCCTTAGTTTAATATACTGGACCTAGAGAGCAGCTATCAAACCCCTTAGTTTAATATACTGGACCAGAGAGCAGCTATCAAACCCTTAGTTTAATATACTGACCTGAGAGCAGCTATCAAACCCCTTAGTGTAATATACTGGCACCAGAGAGCAGCTATCAAACCCCTTAGTTAATATACTGGACCTGAGAGCAGCTATCAAACCCCTTAGTTTAATATACGGGACCAGAGAGCAAGCTATCAAACCCCTTAGTTTAATATACTGGACCAGAGAGCAGCTATCAAACCCCTTAGTTTAATATACTGGACCAGAGAGCAGCTATCAAACCCCTTAGTTAATATACTGGACCTGAGAGCAGCTATCAAACCCCTTAGTTTAATATACTGGACCAGAGAGCAGCTATCAAACCCCCTTAGTTTAATATACTGGACCATGAGAGCAGCTATCAAACCCCTTAGTTTAATATACTGGACCAGGAGAGCAGCTATCAAACCCTTAGTGTAATATACTGGACCAGAGAGCAGCTATCAAACCCTTAGTTTAATATACTGGACCTGAGAGCAAGCTATCAAACCCCTTAGTTAATATACTGGACCAGAGAGCAGCTATCAAACCCCTTAGTGTAATATACTGGACCAGAGAGCAGCTATCAAACCCCTTAGTTTAATATACTGGACCATGAGAGCAGCTATCAAACCCCTTAGTTTAATATACTGGAACAGAGAGCAGCTATCAAACCCCTTAGTTTAATATACTGGACCAGAGAGCAGCTATCAAACCCCTTAGTTTAATATACTGGACCTGAGAGCAGCTATCAAACCCCTTAGTTTAATATACTGGACCAGAGAGCAGCTATCAAACCCCTTAGTTTAATATACTGGACCATGAGAGCAGCTATTCAAACCCCTTAGTTTAATATACTGGACCAGAGAGCAGCTATCAAACCCCTTAGTTTAATATACTGGACCAGAGAGCAGCTATCAAACCCCTTAGTTTAATATACTGGACCTGAGAGCAGCTATCAAACCCCTTAGTGTAATATACTGGACCTGAGAGCAGCTATCAAACCCCTTAGTTTAATATACTGGACCAGAGAGCAGCTATCAAACCCCTTAGTTTAATATACTGGACCAGAGAGCAGCTATCAAACCCCTTAGTTTAATATACTGGACCTGAGAGCAGCTATCAAACCCCTTAGTTTAATATACTGGACCAAAGAGCAGCTATCAAACCCCTTAGTTTAATATACTGGACCTGAGAGCAGCTATCAAACCCCTTAGTTTAATATACTGGACCTGAGAGCAACTATCAAACCCCTTAGTTTAATATACTGGACCTGAGAGCAGCTATCAAACCCCTTAGTGTAATATAATGGACCAGAGAGCAGCTATCAAACCCCTTAGTGTAATATACGGGACCAGAGAGCAGCTATCAAACCCCTTAGTGTAATATACTGGACCTGAGAGCAGCTATCAAACCCCTTAGTGTAATATACAGGACCAGAGAGCAGCTATCAAACCCCTTAGTGTAATATACTGGACCAGAGAGCAGCTATCAAACCCCTTAGTTTAATATACTGGACCAGAGAGCAGCTATCAAACCCCTTAGTTTAATATACTGGACCAGAGAGCAGCTATCAAACCCCTTAGTTTAATATACTGGACCAGAGAGCAGCTATCAAACCCCTTAGTTTAATATACTGGACCTGAGAGCAGCTATCAAACCCCTTAGTGTAATATACTGGACCAGAGAGCAGCTATCAAACCCCTTAGTTTAATATACTGGACCTGAGAGCAGCTATCAAACCCCTTAGTTTAATATACTGGACCAGAGAGCAGCTATCAAACCCCTTAGTTTAATATACTGGACCTGAGAGCAGCTATCAAACCCCTTAGTTTAATATACTGGACCAGAGAGCAGCTATCAAACCCCTTAGTTTAATATACTGGACCTGAGAGCAGCTATCAAACCCCTTAGTTTAATAACTGGACCAGAGAGCAGCTATCAAACCCCTTAGTTTAATATACTGGACCAGAGAGCAGCTATCAAACCCTTAGTTTAATATACTGGACCTGAGAGCAGCTATCAAACCCCTTAGTGTAATATACTGGACCAGAGAGCAGCTATCAAACCCCTTAGTTTAATATACTGGACCTGAGAGCAGCTATCAAACCCCTTAGTTTAATATACTGGACCAGAGAGCAACTATCAAACCCCTTAGTTTAATATACTGGACCAGAGAGCAGCTATCAAACCCCTTAGTTTAATATACTGGACCTGAGAGCAGCTATCAAACCCCTTAGTTTAATATACTGGACCAGAGAGCAGCTATCAAACCCCTTAGTTTAATATACTGGACCTGAGAGCAGCTATCAAACCCCTTAGTGTAATATACTGGACCAGATAGCAGCTATCAAACCCCTTAGTTTAATATACTGGACCAGATAGCAGCTATCAAACCCCTTAGTTTAATATACTGGACCAGAGAGCAACTATCAAACCCCTTAGTTTAATATACTGGACCAGAGAGCAGCTATCAAACCCCTTAGTTTAATATACTGGACCAGAGATCAGCTATCAAACCCCTTAGTTTAATATACTGGACCTGAGAGCAGCTATCAAACCCCTTAGTTTAATATACTGGACCTGAGAGCAGCTATCAAACCCCTTAGTTTAATATACTGGACCTGAGAGCAGCTATCAAACCCCTTAGTGTAATATACTGGACCAGATAGCAGCTATCAAACCCCTTAGTTTAATATACTGGACCAGATAGCAGCTATCAAACCCCTTAGTTTAATATACTGGACCAGAGAGCAACTATCAAACCCCTTAGTTTAATATACTGGACCAGAGAGCAGCTATCAAACCCCTTAGTTTAATATACTGGACCAGAGATCAGCTATCAAACCCCTTAGTTTATATACTGGACCTGAGGGCAGCTATCAAACCCCTTAGTTTAATATACTGGACGAGAGAGCAGCTATCAAACCCCTTAGTTTAATATACTGGACCAGAGAGCAACTATCAAACCCCTTAGTTTAATATACTGGACCTGAGAGCAGCTATCAAACCCCTTAGTTTAATATACTGGACCAGAGAGCAGCTATCAAACCCCTTAGTTTAATATACTGGACCAGAGAGCAGCTATCAAACCCCTTAGTTTAATATACTGGACCTGAGAGCAGCTATCAAACCCTTAGTGTAATATACTGGACCAGAGAGCAGCTATCAAACCCCTTAGTTTAATATACTGGACCTGA
>JAPTMU010000423.1:95785-99015 GCA_028583405.1 Pogonophryne albipinna | reverse complement strand
CCCCAACTCCGGGGACTTCCGGCCGGGGACTCCGGGTGGCAGTATGCGCCGTGAAGTGGTTTGCGGCCTGCCAGTAAACCCAAAGCAGAAGAAGAAGAAGTGACGTCAGCGGCTTCATTTGCCTAATCCTCCCTCAGGAACTTATTCCAGTGTGAACGCGAGCTGCTCTTTAGTTCCATGGGGGAACTAAGTGCTGGGTACTAAGTGCTGGGTACTAAGTGCTGGATACTAAGTGCTGGGTACTAAGTGCTGGGAACTAAGTGCTGGGAACTAAGTGCTGGGAACTAGGCTAATCAATCAATCAATCAATCAATGTTTATTTATATAGCCCAATATCACAAATGTTACATTTGTCTCAGTGGACTTCACAGTTTGTACAGAATATCAGTATGACAATACGACACCCTCTGTCCTTAGAACCTCTGTCCTTAGACCCTCACATCGTACAAGGAAAAACTTCCGAAGAAAACCCACAGTTTTAAAGGGAAAAATGGGAGAAACCTCAGGGAGAGCAACAGAGGAGGGATCCCTCTCCCAGGACGGACAGACGTGCAATAGATGCCGTGTGTAAATTGAAAAGATAATACATTTGCAACATAGGTAGTCCAAATGTTTGGAAATGCATGTGTGTATAATAGGAAGATGAATCCACGAGGATATCCATCCAGGACCTATGATCCAGGACCACAGCCACGACTCAAGATCCAGGGCTCGCGATGCAGGACACAGGACCGCAGGATCATCCATGACTCCGGATCCCAGCGTATATAGACACCAAAAAGAAAGACATTTGGGGAAGCTGGGTTAATCGGAACATGAGAGTACACAGGTATAGACAGAGAGAAGGAAGAAGTAAGATGTCCCCCGACAAACTAAGCCTATATCAGCAAAACTAGGGGCTGAATCTAATCAGCCCTAACTATAAGCTTTATCAAAAAGGAAGGTCTTAAGCGCACTCTTAAAAACGGATAGGGTGTCTGCCGCCTGAACACAAACTGGAAGCTGATTCCACAAATGTGGAGCTTGATAAGAAAAGGCTCTGGCTCCCATTGTACTTTTAGAGACTCTAGGAACAACCAACAACCCTGCATTCTTGGAACGCAATGCCCTAGTAGGACAGTAGGGTATAATGAGTTCTTTAAGGTAAGATGGCGCCTTCCCATTAAGGGCTTTGTAGGCGAGAAGAAGAATTTTAAATTCTATCCTGTGTTCTATAGGGAGCCAGTGTAAGGCAGCCAGAACAGGAGTAATGTGGTCCCTTTTCCTAACTCTGGTTAGTACACGAGCTGCAGCATTTTGAATCAGCTGAAGCCACTTGACTGACTTCTTGGTACACCCTGATAATAAGGAGTTACAATAATCCAGCCTTGAAGTAACAAATGCATGGACTAGTTTCTCTGCATCGTTTTGAGGCAAGATATGCCTGATTTTTGCAATGTTACGTAGATGGAAGTAGGCGGTCCTTGAAATTGATTTTATGTGGGCGTTAAAGGATAAATCCTGATCAAATATAATACCAAGATTCCTTACAGTCTCACTGGAGGCCAAATTAATGCCATCCATAGTTATTATATCTTTAGATCATTTGTTTCGTAGATTCTTCGGGCCAAGTACAATAACTTCAGTTTTGGTCGTGTTTAACATCAAAAAGTTTAAGGTCATCCACGTTTTTAAGTCCTTGAGGCAGTCTTGAATTTTATTTAGATGATTAATTTCATCAGGCTTGATTGATAAATATAGTTGAGTATCATCTGCATAACAATGAAAATTTACAGAATGATTCCTTATAATATTGCCTAACGGAAGCATATATAATGTGAACAAAATAGGTCCGAGCACTGAGCCCTGTGGCACTCCATGGCTAACTTTGGTTTGCGTGGAAGATTCATCATTGACACGTACAAACTGAGAGCGTTCAGATAGATAGGACCTAAACCAGCCTAAAGCAGTTCCCTGTATGCCAACTAAGTGCTCTAGTCTTTGCAATAAGATATCATGATCGATAGTATCAAATGCAGCACTGAGATCGAGCAAAACAAGAATAGAGACAAGTCCCTTGTCTGAGGCCATTAGAATGTCATTTGTGACTTTAACCAGAGCTGTCTCTGTGCTATGATGTGTTCTAAAGCCAGACTGAACATCTTCAAATAAATCATTGTTTTTTAAGTAATCACACAGCTGTTTAGCGACTGCTTTCTCAAGAATCTTTGAGAGGAACGGAAGATTAGAAATAGGTCTATAGTTGGCTAAAACCTCTGGATCGAGGTTGTGCTTTTTAAGAAGCGGTTTTATCACTGCTACTTTGAATGATTGTGGAACATAGCCTGATAATAAAGATATATTCATAATATTTAATAAAGAAGTTCTAATGAATGGAAAAACTTCCTTCAACAGCTTAGTTGGAATTGGGTCTAACATACACGTTGATGGTTTAGAAGAGAGAATCATTTAATTTAATTGTTCAAGGTTAATGGCTGAAAAGCATTCTAGTTTACTATCTAGTGTAATATTAGAACTTACGTTTCTGGGAGCTGTTGATAACACTATACTGGTCAAAGGCAAGAGGTCATTAATTTTGTTTCTAAGAGTAACAATTTTATGGTTAAAAAAGCACATAAAATCATTGCTACTGAGTGCTATGGGAATAGAAGGCTCAATCGAGCTGTGGCTCTCTGTCAGCCTGGCTACAGTGCTGAAAAGAAATCTGTGTTATTCTTATTCTCATCTATTAATGAAGAGTAGTAGGCTGCTCTCGCTTTACGCAGTGCTTTCTTATATTCATTGAGAGTAATATGCCAAATTAAACGAGATTCTTCAAGTTTAGTGGAACGCCATGTCCTTTCAAGTTGTCTCGACTTTTGCTTTATTTTGCGGGTTTCGGCATTATGCCATGGAGCTAATCTATGTTGTTTTATTTTCTTCTTTTTCAAAGGAGCAACAGAGTCTAATTTGATTCGCAGCGCATCTGTAGCACTATCAACAACATGATCAATTTGGGGTGGTGTACATTTTGTATAAGTTTCCTCCCCTACATGCAGACATGCTATCGAGTTAAGTATTGGTGGAATCTCTTCCTTAAATTTGGCTATAGCACTAACAGATAGGTTTCTGCTGCAGGAGCTTTTGACTAATGCTTTGTAGTCTAGTAACAGTACTTCAAAAGTTAATAAGAAATGGTCGGATAAAGCAGGATTATGCGTTTCGACTAATAGTTGCTCAATTTCAATACC
>JAPTMU010000423.1:60785-90785 GCA_028583405.1 Pogonophryne albipinna | reverse complement strand
TCTCTACTGTAGGCTATTTTTATTTTATGTTCAGCACTTTGGCTCCACCAAACATCCTTTATAAATGTGCTTTATAAATAAAACTTGATTTGATTTGAGATCAATGTGCAGCTTTTTACCTCTATGTTAATATACTTATATTTAATCATTAAATGCTTTTAGTTTCTCCTTAATTAGTACGTACTTTGACTCAAGTCCAAGATGTGAGTACTTTGACTCAAGTCCAAGATGTGAGTACTTCTACTTTGACTCAAGTCCAAGATGTGAGTACTTCTACTTTGACTCAAGTCCAAGATGTGAGTACTTCTACTTTGACTCAAGTCCAAGATGTGAGTACTTCTACTTAAATGAAGACAGTTTTATGGTTAACATCAGGTTTTCTTGTAGGACCAGAGACGCCTCCTTCGTGTACATCCTTTAAACTTTAATGGTGAAGCAGAAAAACAAAACCAATCAAATAAATTAGATTAGAAAAATGCCACGAGCACATTTGATTTGTACAACAAAGCAATGCAACAGACGGGAGTCTTACACTTCCATATATACAGAATAAAAAATAGACTTTTTATTCTCTGTCCACTTCGTTCAGTGTCAGTATTTTCTGTCTCGATAAAAAGAGAAAACGATACTTTTTTTCCTTTTTTTTCCCCGCACTGACATTTTGTTTGTGTCCCAGAAGAAGAAGAGGGTCCCTCCATCTTATAAAACAATACAAATAACAACAAAGCGGCGTGACTTCACCAGAAAGGGACCGATACTCTTATTAACTTTTGGTGACAAGTCGACAATACTGATATAAACACGTACGACACGGAAACACTCAGAAAACAACACAATCTGGTGGATTGTCTTTCAGTTTGTAAAGCATTGTGGGAAATGGAGTTCTTGATGTGCAAGGAAATAAAAACATGAATCTCAAAGGAAAAGCATAAATACAAAAACATCCCTCTTCGTGAAACTTCAGTGAATTTTCTGTCTTTTTTTTACCCACAAAACGGACATAAATCATCAGGTTGTACATTTACTTAATTTTTTTTTTCAGCGTCATTGAACGCAACTTCAACAGTTTTCTCTCTCACACAGACAAGTGCACAAACCCGACTCTTTGGTGTTCTAACGCAGACTAAAAACAACAACAACAAATCATTCAAATGTATTTTAAAACCTCTTTGTCGCCGGTAACAACTGCTAGCTGCTTTTCACTTCAAACCAAATCAGTACATACGAATCGTCCATTAATGTGAAACGACAACTTCAATGTATCCAAAGTGCATTCAATTGACCTTGACTGATTACCATTAGCATCATTTAGCTATATTATGCTAATGAATGCACATTTTTGGTGTTTAAAACCCGTTTGAGTGGCCTCCTGTTAATACCAATTAAAACACCCGGTGACACTTAAGAGAGACAAAGATATACATTTATTTTACCGAGTTTTGTTCTTGTGTTTAAGTTTAGCGCTCGGCTAGCTGTCAGTGAATATCTAGGCTTTGTCTGAGCGCAGAAATGTCTGATTATATTTTTTGTTTTGAGGCAAATGCATATTTTTATTCTTCTTTTAAGTGCTTTTTGTTCATCTTACTGCTACGTTTAAGTTCATTAGCGCTCTGGATCTCACCCTGTCCTTTTTTTAATCGTTAAAACATTTGTCACGCTACGGACGTTACATTTTTTGTATTGCATTGCTACCTGTTAGCCTGTAGTTGCTAACAGCACATGGAGATCAAATCTTCTGTATTTTAATGCAATATCTTCTTAGTTTTTTACATTTAAAACAGATTGTGGGTGCATCCTTGTCATACTTAAAATACTTGAATACTTCAATGCCAATAATAATAAATAATCCGTTAGCGCACTGGTTCTCAACACGTTAGCCACCAGCTAGCGAACTGACGCTACGTTCAAATGAATGGAAAAAACATATTTTTCAAATTTGTATTTTTACGTGATTTTTTTAAACATTGATATATTTTTCCACAGCTTCTAATTTGAGTTATGTTGGAGATTTAATACAAATGGGATTTTATTTCCAAAAGCTGAGGGAAGGTTTTGAGAAAATCGTTAAAAAATGTCCACTTAAAATGAGAAAAGTAAGAAAAGGTATTTGAGAAGTTCAGTCTTTTAAAAATCTGGCCTTCAATTCAAAACATTTAAAGTTTGTTTTTTGACGTTACGTCTCTGGCTAATCTGAGTGTCGCTATAGTGCAAACAAATACAAATCAAATGAAAACAACACAATAATAATAATAACACAGAAATTCAGCCTAAATATTATTAACAATAATATTATTAATATACTTACGGACAATAATAATTATAACATTAACATGGTAACAAAAGAAGGGTTTGGTTCCAGCAGCCGGGCCAACTTGTTTCTTTCAAGTATCTCTCAACACACACACACACACACACACACACACACACACACACACACACACACACACACACACTTCCAAAAAAACAATACAAAAAGAGTCTTCTTCTGCTTTCCGTTTTTGACAGAAAGTAAACAAAGTAAAATAAGTAATACGTGAAACAAGTTGCATAGTTTTGAGATTTTTTTTTTGTTAGTAGTTTTTCAGGCACCTCGTCTCTCAAAGATCCGACAGGTGGAGCGGTGCTTGAACGTCTCAGCCACATAAATAAGCTCCTCCTCCTTTTGTAGCAAAAATATATTAGATATTCTTTTTTTTGTTCTTTTGCGAAAGTGCCGTGGAGACGCTTTCTTTCTGAGTTCTGATGGACGGAGAGTTTTAATCCCAAAAAGCGCCTCGAGCATCCGAAGTCTTTCCAACCCAGTTTAGATGTAACCACGTAGAGCATCTCCAGAGTAAATAGAGCTTTCTTTAATATTAAATCTGGTATCCTTTAATGTGTGCATTATGCAAATGAACGTAATAAAAGAATCACCAAAAGTACTCATTCCACTCATTTTTAAGACGAAATATCTGACTTTTCTGCCAATAATCGTCCCGCCCTGATCATTTAAATGTTTATATACTTTTTAGATTTAGTTTGTTTTAGTTTTTAGCACCAGGAAACCAAACTTAAATACAGAATGCACCAAAAAGTACAATTGAATCTGATTGGTTAAAAGCTGAATACTGGCTTCTGATTGGCCTAAAAAAACAAAAGTCTTTATACATCCATAACGCAGTCGCTCAGAAGAAGGTTTTTCAATCTAAACTGGGTTGTAAAAAACAAAACAAAATCCCCAGACGCCTCGTTCGGGTCCAGATCCTCCAGAGAACTGATCCCCAGACGCCTCGTTCGGGTCCAGATCCTCCAGAGAACTGATCCCCAGACGCCTCGTTCGGGGTCCAGATCCTCCAGAGAACTGATCCCCAGACGCCTCGTTCGGGGTCCAGATCCTCCAGAGAACTGATCCCCAGACGCCTCGTTCGGGGTCCAGATCCTCCAGAGAACTGATCCCCAGACGCCTCGTTCGGGGTCCAGATCCTCCAGAGAACTGATCCCCAGACGCCTCGTTCGGGGTCCAGATCCTCCAGAGAACTGATCCCCAGACGCCTCGTTCGGGGTCCAGATCCTCCAGAGAACTGATCCCCAGACGCCTCGTTCGGGGTCCAGATCCTCCAGAGAACTGATCCCCAGACGCCTCGTTCGGGGTCCAGATCCTCCAGAGAACTGATCCCCAGACGCCTCGTTCGGGGTCCAGATCCTCCAGAGAACTGTTCCCCAGACGCCTCGTTCGGGGTCCAGATCCTCCAGAGAACTGATCCCCAGACGCCTCGTTCGGGGTCCAGATCCTCCAGAGAACTGATCCCCAGACGCCTCGTTCGGGGTCCAGATCCTCCAGAGAACTGATCCCCAGACGCCTCGTTCGGGTCCAGATCCTCCAGAGAACTGATCCCCAGACGCCTCGTTCAGGATCCAGATCCTCCAGAGAACTGATCCCCAGACGCCTCGTTCGGGTCCAGATCCTCCAGAGAACTGATCCCCAGACGCCTCGTTCGGGGTCCAGATCCTCCAGAGAACTGATCCCCAGACGCCTCGTTCGGGTCCAGATCCTCCAGAGAACTGATCCCCAGACGCCTCGTTCGGGGTCCAGATCCTCCAGAGAACTGATCTACGAGCAGCCACACTCCTCCACCACCATGTTCTGGATGTCCTTCTTGATGATCCTCTGCTCCTCGTTGTAGTAGAGCATGGACATGGCTCGTAAGCGCGTGGGCACGCAGCAGGACCTGAGGTTCTGGAACGGGCTGTAGCCTCTCATCCGGTAGTGGCTGATGACGGTGGAGTGGAAAGATAACGAGGATCCTGTGATGCTCGCGACGTGAATCGGACAATCTCCCTCGCAGTAGTTTGCCGTGTAGACTTGCGGCGCGATGATCCAATCGTTCCATCCAATGTCTTTGAAGTTGACGTGAAACTGCCTTTTGCAGCAAACTCGCACTTTCCCGTCGCATTCGAGCCCTCGTTTCTTTCGTCGCCTCGATTCCACGTTATCCTCCGGGCGAATTACCGCCATCAGGAAGGGACGATGTGATTGTTCTCGTTGGTTTGATCGACCCGAAACGAGGACTAAATTGGCACCGACTTCAGGGCAAAGAGGGCAGGACACTCGCAGTTTCAGCGTTGATTCGCCGTCGCTTTTAAGCAACACTGAAACCGCAGAAGAGACGGAGAAAGTGTGCCAGCCGCTGCGTCGAGTGTCCACGTTTTTCTCCGCCAGCAGGACGTCGTTCTGGTCGTTGTCTCGCTGCTGGAAGAGGCGGATGGAGACCTTCGCTCGGCTGCGGTTGGTTTTGGCGAGTCGGAGGAAGAGCCAGACGTTGGCCTCGTCCACCAGAGAGACGTCAGAACTGCCTTCTTTAGAGAGGACGAAGTTCACGGAGCCCGGAGAATCACCTGAGACACAGAGAGGGGGGGTCAGAGGTCAGGGGTCAGAGGTCAGGGGTCAGGGGTCAGGGGAAGCACTTATTCAACACTGATTCTACTTATTTTGAAAATGAAATCGATTGCTTTTTTGCAAGAAAGCTTCCAACTCTGCTCTTTCAAACATTTTTTATAATATCAACACAGTCGGTAAAAGCGAGCTTTCGACCGACTCAAACTTTTATTTAATTATGAAGATTGCTTTCCATCGAGGTTTCTGCCAGTTTCACTTTGCCGGCTCGGTTGTTGTGTTTACGTTTAATTGCCATCGACTTCTGTAATGACTTCCCTCAGCATCAACTTGCTTACCAAGATACTGATTCAGCACTGAGTGCACTTCTTTCTAAGATGCAGTCTGTGGCTTCCCGCCTGCTCTTGTGAAGTGAAACACAAACAATGCACCGAAATAAATCTGACTCTTGGTGCTTTCTGATTGGCCAAAGAAATATATTCAAGTCGACAGTTTAACTTCTGGTCTGCATTAACTGCAAACAGCAGGTAACCATAGCAACGGCGGTGTAACCAACCTGACCACAAGTGTGTGTGTGAATTAACTCCAACACACAAACACACACACACACACACACACACACACACACAGTCACACACACACACACACACACACACACACACACACACACACACACACACACACACACACACACACACACACACACACACACACACACACACACACACACACACACACACACACACACACACACACACACACAGCTGACTCAGCAGTGGTTTTGCAGTAAGTGTTCCCAGTGACTGGATTTACAGCGTCTGAAACTACGTGAAGTTTAATTTCTCCTGTTCAGAGTTACAGAGGTTGGAGAAGAACAGGGTGTTATTATGGGATGTAGGAGAAGAGGAGAAGAACAGGGTGTTATTATGGGATGTAGGAGAAGAGGAGAAGAACAGGGTGTTATTATGGGATGTAGGAGAAGAGGAGAAGAACAGGGTGTTATTATGGGATGTAGGAGAAGAGGAGAAGAACAGGGTGTTATTATGGGATGTAGGAGAAGAGGAGAAGAACAGGGTGTTATTATGGGATGTAGGGGAAGAGGAGAAGACAGCGGTTTAATAAAGTTTTCCCTGAGAGACTTTCTGCTTTATGGTCATATCAGTATTTCACTTTTTAATGTAGTGTCTCTCCTGGGACATGTCTCCTCTCCTGGGACATGTCTCCTCTCCTGGGATATGTCTCCTCTCCTGGGACATGTCTCCTCTCCTCTGACATGTCTCCGTGCTCTAATGTTCAAAAAGCTCTTTATTGTTCTCTCACTGCCTGTGCACCTCTCTCACTGCCAGCACCTCTTTTCACCCTCTGTCTGAAACCAGAGCCCAGTCTGCTCTGATTGGTTAGCTGGCTGGCTTTGTTGTGATTGGTCAACCAGCTTAGAGATGTCCCGCCCCCTTAGCCTATCACTACAATGTGTTGGAGCGCTAGCCAGTAGGAGTTTTCCAAAGTGATGTCACTGTGTTTCAGGCAAAATACTTTTAACAAACAACGCAGGTACTGTTACACAGTCAGACACACACACACACACACACACACACACACACACACACGCACACACGCACGCACACACACACACACACACACACACACACACACACACACACACACACACACACACACACACACACACACACATATTTCTGTTGGTAATGTGTTTCGTGCCTGCGTCTTTTTCTCCGGTCGGGTCGTGGAAGACCGGAAGCTGTGGTTCATAAAAACATGTTCTTACTCAATATCAAGCCACAATTATTGTTTTTATTATAAATCGTATAATGTCGGACTTGTGTTTCCGTCTGTGAGGAAAATAAATGGCTCAGAGCCTCAGGATACTGACATCTGTATTTTGTAAATCTTTTTTTCCTTCTAATTTGTTATTCTTTTCAAAATAACACACTGTTATTTACTCACCAATAACACACAGTTATCCTTGCTTTTATTTATTGGTTTAATTCCATAATCTCGGGCTTTTTTGGCGTCCATCAGGAACTGAATTTCAAATGAAAAAAAACGGAAACAGACGTAGGCATTTCGAGCGATTACCCAAGATCCTCAGTTATGGTTTAAGCTCGCTGATTGGATGTTTTAGCCGCAATGCATGCTGGGATATGGTGTTCATGTGATATGAAATCGGAAAAACATTTCTGAGTTTAGGATGGCCGAAGACACTACACTACCCATAATCCCCAGCTATCGTTTAGGACTACAGTTTGAAATGGAACGAAACCACGCCAGACTATCCAGAACTGGAATTGAACGCCCCCCAGAACTACACATGCTGGCTATTGTGTTTCGCAAAATGTTCTATGGGACGTCTCTACTGAACGTTTTCGTTTTCCCCACAATTAGAAGTTGCCCGTATTAAACACATTGGTGTGATCAAATGTAAAACATGTAATTAATAAATGGGTGAAAATCGCTTACCCATAATGGGCAGCATTAATATATACCCACATGACAGCTCATTGTTACTTTGTAATTCTACTACAATTCCTGGTATTTTTACTCCACTACATTTATTTTAGTTACTTTGCAGATTCTGATTAATGATGTGAAATATAAACAACCCTTAAAGCAGACTTTAGTTACACCTGAGTGAAATGCAGGGAAGGTGATTGTCAAGTGCCAACAATCAGGAGAGATATTTGATAGTGCTTGAGAAGACTAAACATGTATCTGCAGATCTCTATAAAGTATATTCATTACTCGTTATTCTCTACTAATAGTTAATTAAAAACTGTATAATTGCTATTTTGCACATTCCTTTCAAGATTTCAAGACTTTCAAAGGTTTATTGACATCATATACACAACTAGTGTAGTTATGCAATGAATGAAACACTTGGGTCACAGGTTCCTCAACAGAGCATTACAAGACATCTATCAATATGTGTGTACCTCCACCATTAAACTGTCATTCTGCACATTTCTTATTCTATCTACATAAGAGTATAATTAATGTGTATAATATCAGTTAAAATAAGTGCTTCAACATAGTTAACATTGCAGGAAAGCAATATATTAGACGTTAAGTACTTTGTCAGGCTTAATATTTATCTGTCGATAGATACCCCCAAAGCTTTTTTCTTATTTGAAAGAATACCTTAATCTAAAGTATTATTTAATATTTAAATAAAGGTTAATTAGTTTGTCTGTTTTGCACATCCTCATATTAATATCTTTGTACATCCTGCACTAAACTGTTTTATTGTAGAGATCACTTACAGTATCTTCTTGATTTTTTATATTCTATATTTCTATCATTGACCTTCTACTTTCCTCCTATGAAAGTATGTACTCTTAATATTGTTTTTCATCAAATATAACACATAAAAACAATAATTCAATAACGTGCTTTAACCACTAGGCGGTGCACACAAGGTACACACAGCCTAATAACTTTGTGTTATTAGTGTAGGACACTTATGTATGTACAACATCTGAAGATGTGTAGTTTTATTCATGCGTTCACATCATTTTACAGCATATTGCTATACTATTTCAGACTCAGTATTTACATTCTTACATTCAAAGAAAATCAGTAATATCTTTAAAAACTACAGTCCTTTTCTATCAGCTGTGCACCGTTATGGTGTAAATATAACCTATCTATGAATTAGATCAAATGTAAAAGTCAGCCGAATTAGTGTTGATACTGCAAGGAGACGTATTGTGTGAAGAGAAATTGAAGATGTTGTTTAATTGCTGATATATTTATGATCCACGTCAAGTATTCAGTTTCGGCGGCAGTTCTTCAGTTTGTCCAAAGGTCTTCTCATCAGGGCTCTATAAATACAGAACTACGGCAGATCTGTAATATGTAATGCAGCCGAACCGTGTATTACAATGCCGTTATGTGATGACTTTCAAAGAGAAAAGCAAGAGCGCTCGGAATTAAGTGTTATTTTAAAAATGTTTTTCCGATTTCATATCATATAAACACCAAATCCCAGCATGCATTGCGGCTAAAACATCCAATCAGCGAGCTTAAACCATAGCTGAGGATCTTGGGTAATCAGTTCAGTTGCTGTGTATCGCAATGATGCTCGAAATGTCCCTTATAGGCCTACGTCTGTTTCCGGTTATTCTTACTTTGAAATTCAGTTCCTGACGGACGCCAAAAAGCCCGAGATTATGGAATTGCTTTTCAAATCGTTTTGTGTGACACGAAGGAAAGGGGAGATCGTGCTGGAGAACGCGAATCAATAGATTACATGTTGTGACTAAAACACGACATGCCGTGAGACTGGGTTGCACACACACACCTGTGTTTAACATGTGCTAGAAGCCTCAGGTCTAATGACAGGTTTAAAGAGCCATTACAGCGTTACGTAACATCACCTCTCTGTGTGTGTGTGTGTGTGTATGTGTGTGTGTGTGTGTGTGTGTGTGTGTGTGTGTGTGTGTGTGTGTGTGTGTGTGTGTGTGTGTGTGTGTGTGTGTGTGTGTGTGTGTGTGTGTGTGTGTGTGTGTGTGTGTGTGTGTGTGTGTGTGTGTGTCTCTCTTTAATGTATCTCGCTCGTGGGCGTCCATAGAGAAAATCAAAGTCACGATTTGTGAGTTTATGAATGTCAGCAGCCGTGATGCTGGGCAGAGAGAGTGTGTGTGTGTGTGTGTGTGTGTGTGTGTGTGTGTGTGTGTGTGTGTGTGTGTGTGTGTGTGTGTGTGTGTGTGTGTGTGTGTGTGTGTGGAGGCGGTCAGCACTTAGCGAGTCCATTAACGCCGTTTAACAGACAATTCGGAGGCGATTATCTCACTTACATCATCAGCGCTTCGGAAGATAATGTAAAATCATTTTTTTATAAAAACTCTTTCATTCATTCATCGTTTGTGAGGAAGAGGAGGAGGAGGAGGAAGAGGAGGAGGAGGAGGAGGAGGAGGAGGAGGAGGAAGAGAAGGAGGAGGAGGAGGAGGAAGAGGAGGAAGAGAAGGAGGAGGAAGAGGAGGAGGAGGAGGAGGAGGAGGAGGAGGAAGAGGAGGAAGAGAAGGAGGAGGAAGAGGAGGAGGAAGTGGAGGAGGAAGAGGAGGAGGAGAAAGAGGAGGAGGAGGAGGAAGAGGAGGAAGAGGAAGAAGAAGAAGGTCTTTGTTGTAAATCATCTGCAGCGTAAAGCAGCAATCTGTTAGTGTGACGAAGAACGGATTAAAATAATATCACAAACTCCTCCGGATTCAGATCAGAGTGAATCCGCTCTGAAGCCGGTTCCACCAGGTTCCAGCTGAGAGCCGGTTCCACCAGGTTCCAGCTGAGAGCCGGTTCCACCAGGTTCCAGCTGAGAGCCGGTTCCACCAGGTGCCAGCTGAGAGCCGGTTCCACCAGGTCCAGCTGAGAGCCGGTTCCACCAGGTTCCAGCTGAGAGCCGGTTCCACCAGGTTCCAGCTGAGAGCCGGTTCCACCAGGTTCCAGCTGAGAGCCGGTTCCACCAGGTTCCAGCTGAGAGCCGGTTCCACCAGGTCCAGCTGAGAGCCGGTTCCACCAGGTTCCAGCTGAGAGCCGGTTCCACCAGGTTCCAGCTGAGAGCCGGTTCCACCAGGTTCCAGCTGAGAGCAGGTTCCACCAGGTTCCAGCTGAGAGCCGGTTCCACCAGGTTCCAGCTGAGAGCCGGTTCCACCAGGTTCCAGCTGAGAGCCGGTTCCAGCTGAGAGCCGGTTCCACCAGGTGCCAGCTGAGAGCCGGTTCCACCAGGTTCCAGCTGAGAGCCGGTTCCACCAGGTTCCAGCTGAGAGCCGGTTCCACCAGGTTCCAGCTGAGAGCCGGTTCCACCAGGTTCCAGCTGAGAGCCGGTTCCACCAGGTCCAGCTGAGAGCCGGTTCCACCAGGTTCCAGCTGAGAGCCGGTTCCACCAGGTTCCAGCTGAGAGCAGGTTCCACCAGGTTCCAGCTGAGAGCCGGTTCCACCAGGTTCCAGCTGAGAGCCGGTTCCACCAGGTTCCAGCTGAGAGCCGGTTCCAGCTGAGAGCCGGTTCCACCAGGTTCCAGCTGAGAGCCGGTTCCACCAGGTTCCAGCTGAGAGCCGGTTCCACCAGGTTCCAGCTGAGAGCCGGTTCCAGCTGAGAGCAGGTTCCAGCTGAGAGCCGGTTCCAGCTGAGAGCCGGTTCCAGCTGAGAGCAGGTTCCAGCTGAGAGCCGGTTCCAGCTGAGAGCAGGTTCCAGCTGAGAGCCGGTTCCAGCTGAGAGCCGGTTCCAGCTGAGAGCAGGTTTCAGCTGAGAGCCGGTTCCAGCTGAGAGCCGGTTCCAGCTGAGAGCCGGTTCCAGCTGAGAGCCGGTTCCACCAGGTTCCAGCTGAGAGCCGGTTCCAGCTGAGAGCCGGTTCCACCAGGTTCCAGCTGAGAGCCGGTTCCAGCTGAGAGCCGGTTCCACCAGGTTCCAGCTGAGAGCAGGTTACAGCTGAGAGCCGGTTCCAGCTGAGAGCCGGTTCCAGCTGAGAGCCGGTTCCACCAGGTTCCAGCTGAGAGCCGGTTCCAGCTGAGAGCCGGTTCCACCAGGTTCCAGCTGAGAGCAGGTTACAGCTGAGAGCCGGTTCCAGCTGAGAGCCGGTTCCAGCTGAGAGCCGGTTCCACCAGGTTCCAGCTGAGAGCCGGTTCCAGCTGAGAGCCGGTTCCAGCTGAGAGCCGGTTCCACCAGGTTCCAGCTGAGAGCAGGTTACAGCTGAGAGCCGGTTCCAGCTGAGAGCCGGTTCCACCAGGTTCCAGCTGAGAGCCGGTTCCAGCTGAGAGCAGGACGTGAACCTGCTGCCGACCAGGGAAACTAATGGAACTCTTCTAAGTGGAATTCTACGACAAATCTGATCGTTCTCTAATAATAAACTGCTACATTTACAATACAAATAAATAACAATTGTTGAGATGAAAGTCTATTTTATTTGATAGAAAATGTTTTTCTTAAATCCTTCTTTACAATTAGAGTCACAGGTTTATTAGATAAAAGTGCAAATAGAACATTCTGTATTTAGTTTCTCATAAATCTATGAATTAAACTCTGAGTATTATTTGAACCACCTCTTCACCAGCTCTCTGGAATTGATATGTATTTATTATTGTTTATTGTTTACCGACAACGGCCCTGAAAAGTGACCGAGGACAACATGTTGAGAGAGCTCCTCAGAGGAAGGCTAATAGCACGTTAGCTAACAGGTTGTTACGGAGCTAATGACAGACGAGAGAGTGTGTGTGTGTGTGAGTGTGTGTGAGCGTGAGTGTGTGTGTGTGTCTGTGCGTGTGTGTGTCTGTGCGTGTGTGTGTGTGTGAGTGTGTGTAACCTGTCTCTGGTGTGTGTGTGTGTGAGTGTGTGCGTGCGTGCGTGTGTGTGTGTGTGTGTGTGTGTGTGTGTGCGTGTGTGTGTGTGTGTGTGTGTGTGTGTGTGTGTGTGTGCGTGTGTGTGTGTGTGTGTGTGTGTCTGTGTGTGTGTGTGTGTGTGTGTGTGTGTGTGTGTGTGTGTGTGTGTGTGTGTGTGTGTGTGTGTGTGTGTGTGTGTGTGTGTGTGTGTGTGTGTGTGTGTGTGTGTGTGTGTGATACAGACACAGTGTTTACTTCATGCCAAAGACACTTCCTGTAAGTCTTTATTTTGTAAGTTTTAATCTCCTTTCTCCTGAAGGATCCTTGAATGCAACGAGCTGTGACTGTTTGGTCCAATAAAAGATTTACAGAATAGCAAAAACATGTTTCCCAAAAACTCCCATTTAATCGGCTTCTCTTGTCTGAAAACACCAAGATAAACTATGGGAACAGTTTAGAAGCGTACACCAGTGAGGTCTGGGCATTTTCGCTCTAAAAGATGAAAACAACTATTGGCATCAAAACTATTGCTAATTTCTTTTGGGTTGGAAATAAACGAGCCAATTTGGTTCATCACACACCTATTTTAAACCATTCAAACTCAACTTTGACCCCTGAGAACCCAGTTAAAGCTTCAAATATCCAATTTAGACAATCATAAGCCATCAAACAACCAGTCAGACCGTTAGGAAACCAGTTCAATGATGAACAAAACGATTCAAATCCAGATTAAACTGATATAACTCCAGTTTGAGGGTATCACACACCTTGTATAGACCATTAAAAACACAGTTAAGACTAGACAAGTTCATCCCATTAAAAACTAGGTTCAGCCCATCAAATATCCAGTTTGGACTAAAACACGCCGATATTGTTCACCACCTAGTTTAAACCATTCAAACCCAGCTTTGACCCCCGAAAAACGCAGTTTAAACTTCAATTACCCAATTTAGATGACGGAAAGCCAAGTTTGACCATCAAACACCCAGACCATTATGAAACCAGTTCAATGATGAAAAAGAAATAAAAGACAGGATTATAGAATTAAAACTAAGTCTATCCCATCAAATATCCAGTTTGGACTGAATCACGCCTAGTTTAAACCATTCAAACTCAACTTTGACCCCCCCAAATACCCAGTTTAAGCTTGAAAGGCCCATTTAGACGATTAACAGCAGAGTTTAACCATCAAATGATCAAAAAACCATTATGAAAAACAACCATACTTTGAAAAATCCAGTTTAAAGCGATTTAACTCCAGTTTGAACATCAGAACACCGATGGGGAAATCACTAACCTCCATTAAAACCATCAAAATGCAGGACTTCGTGGCAGAGTTTACTTCCAGCACTGTCAGTGTGTATTTGGAATATTTGGAAGCAGATCCAGCATGTGGTGCTTTCAGGGACACAACAAAAAACTGCCTCCTGACACAACATTGGACACTTTAGAAATATCATCTAAGACTTCCCTTCGTAAAAAGCCAAGCCCCAGAAGAGGAGAGTTCTGTGTCTGCAAGTCGGCTCTTAACGACCTGAAGTGTCTGAGGCAGGGAAATCAATCTGAGGAGGAACGCCCTGTGATTTCACTCGTGTCAGAAACAGGAAGTGTCTTCGGCTCGTTGGGTTTTCTTGGACACAGTTTGAGTTCTGCGACTCGTCCGCTCACAGCTCGTCTCTCTCTCTAATCCCCCTACACTTACTCACTCACTGTTGTCTCAACAAGTCATAAAACCTGATTTCTGGCCCTCCGTCTGACACACACACACACACACACACACACACACACACACACACACACACACACACACACACACAGCAGGTCGACTCACAGAAGGAAATCCTCTGACAGAATTCAGAGAAATGTCGAAATAATTGAATAAACTGCTTTTTTAAGGACATAAAACCCAAATGTACGTCATCAAAACCAAAGTTAGCCAATCAGGAGCAGAGATCAGATGATATTTAACCCAGTTTAAATTTAAGGCTTTAAATACCCAAAAGTCTACGGAAAGCCAAGTTTAGAAGATCTAATAACCGTGTCAGACCATTCGAAACTAGTTATACCATTAAAAGAACTACAAAAAAAAAATTCAAATCCAGTTTGGACTTAAATGATCCAATACTGTTCATCACACACTCAGTTTACACCATTAAAACCCAACTTATACCCCAAACAACCCAGTTTAACCTTCAAATACCCATTTTTGACAATAATAAGCCAAGTCAGACCACAAAATAACCGTCTTACACCATTAGAAAACTATTTATACCATTAAAAGATCTCTTCAAATGCAGTTTAAACTGGTGGAACTCCATCAAAAACCAGTAAAACACTGTTAAGACAAATAAAAGACAAGTCTTGTACATCAAATATCCAGTCTGGACTTCAACATGCCAAAATAGTTTATCATACAACCAGTTTCAACCATTAAAGCCCCACTTACAGCCCCCCAAAACACAATCTAAGCTTTAAATATCCAATTTAGTCAATGAAAAGCCCAGTGAGACTATCAGGTAACCATAGAAACCTAAGTTTAGGCCATCGATAACAAAGTTAAGACTTTCAAAAACAACTTTACACCAATGTAAACAAAGGTGACACCATTGAAAATGCAATTTGATCACAGAAAACCACATTTAGAAAATCCAAACCACAGTGTAACCATTGGAAACCTTTGACAGCATCAAAACAAAGCTTAGACGGTCAATTCGTTAAACCATCGAATACACATTTAGACCAAAGTGAACAAAGGTGACAACAAATGGAAATCCAGTTTAAAACCAAAGGAAAACACATTTTGATCTTAGAAAACAAAATCCAAACCATCAGACCCCAGTTCACCATGTTGGGAAGATATGGATCAAAACCAATTTACGATCATAAAATCCCAATTTAAAGCTGGTTAAAATGCTTAAGAACCCCGTTTTGGGCCTTGAACGCACCACCATGACTTCACTTCTTACATGTTGAACCCAAATACCTGTACTTTCTACTTCTTACATGTTGAACTCAAATACCTGTACTTTCTACTTCTTACATGTTGAACTCAAATACCTGTACTTTCTACTTCTTACATGTTGAACTCAAATACCTGTACTTTCTACTTCTTACATGTTGAACCCAAATACCTGTACTTTCTACTTCTTACATGTTGAACCCAAATACCTGTACTTTCTACTTCTTACATGTTGAACACAAATACCTGTACTTTCTACTTCTCACATGTTGAACCCAAATACCTGTACTTTCTACTTCTTACATGTTGAACTCAAATACCTGTACTTTCTACTTCTTACATGTTGAACCCAAATACCTGTACTTTCTACTTCTTACATGTTGAACACAAATACCTGTACTTTCTACTTCTTACATGTTGAACCCAAATACCTGTACTTTCTACTTCTTACATGTTGAACACAAATACCTGTACTTTCTACTTCTTACATGTTGAACCCAAATACCTGTACTTTCTACTTCTTACATGTTGAACACAAATACCTGTACTTTCTACTTCTCACATGTTGAACACAAATAACTGTACTTTCTACTTCTTACATGTTGAACTCAAATACCTGTACTTTCTACATCTTACATGTTGAACACAAATACCTGTACTTTCTACTTCTCACATGTTGAACACAAATACCTGTACTTTCTACTTCTTACATGTTGAACACAAATACCTGTACTTTCTACTTCTTACATGTTGAACCCAAATACCTGTACTTTCTACTTCTTACATGTTGAACCCAAATACCTGTACTTTCTACTTCTTACATGTTGAACACAAATACCTGTACTTTCTACTTCTTACATGTTGAACACAAATACCTGTACTTTCTACTTCTTACATGTTGAACCCAAATACCTGTACTTTCTACTTCTTACATGTTGAACCCAAATACCTGTACTTTCTACTTCTTACATGTTGAACACAAATACCTGTACTTTCTACTTCTTACATGTTGAACACAAATACCTGTACTTTCTACTTCTTACATGTTGAACTCAAATACCTGTACTTTCTACTTCTTACATGTTGAACACAAATACCTGTACTTTCTACTTCTTACATGTTGAACCCAAATACCTGTACTTTCTACTTCTCACATGTTGAACTCAAATACCTGTACTTTCTACTTCTTACATGTTGAACACAAATACCTGTACTTTCTACTTCTTTCATGTTGAACACAAAAATACCTGTACTTTCTACTTCTTACATGTTGAACTCAAATACCTGTACTTTCTACTTCTTACATGTTGAACACAAATACCTGTACTTTCTACTTCTTACATGTTGAACACAAATACCTGTACTTTCTACTTCTTACATGTTGAACACAAAAATACCTGTACTTTCTACTTCTTACATGTTGAACTCAAATACCTGTACTTTCTACTTCTTACATGTTGAACACAAATACCTGTACTTTCTACTTCTTACATGTTGAACACAAATACCTGTACTTTCTACTTCTTACATGTTGAACACAAATACCTGTACTTTCTACTTCTTACATGTTGAACCCAAATACCTGTACTTTCTACTTCTTACATGTTGAACACAAATACCTGTACTTTCTACTTCTTACATGTTGAACCCAAATACCTGTACTTTCTACTTCTTACATGTTGAACTCAAATACCTGTACTTTCTACATCTTACATGTTGAACACAAATACCTGTACTTTCTACTTCTCACATGTTGAACACAAATACCTGTACTTTCTACTTCTTACATGTTGAACTCAAATACCTGTACTTTCTACATCTTACATATTGAACACAAATACCTGTACTTTCTACTTCTCACATGTTGAACACAAATACCTGTACTTTCTACTTCTTACATGTTGAACACAAATACCTGTACTTTCTACTTCTTACATGTTGAACTCAAATACCTGTACTTTCTACATCTTACATGTTGAACACAAATACCTGTACTTTCTACTTCTCACATGTTGAACTCAAATACCTGTACTTTCTACTTCTTACATGTTGAACACAAATACCTGTACTTTCTACTTCTTACATGTTGAACTCAAATACCTGTACTTTGTACTTCTTACATGTTGAACCCAAATACCTGTACTTTCTACTTCTTACATGTTGAACTCAAATACCTGTACTTTCTACTTCTTACATGTTGAACCCAAATACCTGTACTTTCTACTTCTTACATGTTGAACCCAAATACCTGTACTTTCTACTTCTTACATGTTGAACCCAAATACCTGTACTTTCTACTTCTTACATGTTGAACTCAAATACCTGAACTTTCTACTTCTTACATGTTGAACCCAAATACCTGTACTTTCTACTTCTTACATGTTGAACCCAAATACCTGTACTTTCTACTTCTTACATGTTGAACACAAATACCTGTACTTTCTACTTCTTACATGTTGAACCCAAATACCTGTACTTTCTACTTCTTACATGTTGAACCCAAATACCTGTACTTTCTACTTCTTACATGTTGAACTCAAATACCTGTACTTTCTACTTCTTACATGTTGAACACAAATACCTGTACTTTCTACTTCTTACATGTTGAACCCAAATACCTGTACTTTCTACTTCTTACATGTTGAACTCAAATACCTGTACTTTCTACTTCTTACATGTTGAACCCAAATACCTGTACTTTCTACTTCTTACATGTTGAACCCAAATACCTGTACTTTCTACTTCTTACATGTTGAACACAAATACCTGTACTTTCTACTTCTTACATGTTGAACCCAAATACCTGTACTTTCTACTTCTTACATGTTGAACTCAAATACCTGTACTTTCTACTTCTTACATGTTGAACACAAATACCTGTACTTTCTACTTCTTACATGTTGAACTCAAATACCTGTACTTTCTACTTCTTACATGTTGAACACAAATACCTGTACTTTCTACTTCTTACATGTTGAACCCAAATACCTGTACTTTCTACTTCTTACATGTTGAACTCAAATACCTGTACTTTCTACTTCTTACATGTTGAACACAAATACCTGTACTTTCTACTTCTTACATGTTGAACCCAAATACCTGTACTTTCTACTTCTTACATGTTGAACTCAAATACCTGTACTTTCTACTTCTTACATGTTGAACACAAATACCTGTACTTTCTACTTCTTACATGTTGAACCCAAATACCTGTACTTTCTACTTCTTACATGTTGAACTCAAATACCTGTACTTTCTACTTCTTACATGTTGAACCCAAATACCTGTACTTTCTACTTCTTACATGTTGAACTCAAATACCTGTACTTTCTACTTCTTACATGTTGAACACAAATACCTGTACTTTCTACTTCTTACATGTTGAACACAAATACCTGTACTTTCTACTTCTTACATGTTGAACTCAAATACCTGTACTTTCTACTTCTACATGTTGAACACAAATACCTGTACTTTCTACTTCTTACATGTTGAACTCAAATACCTGTACTTTCTACTTCTTACATGTTGAACACAAATACCTGTACTTTCTACTTCTTACATGTTGAACCCAAATACCTGTACTTTCTACTTCTCACATGTTGAACCCAAATACCTGTACTTTCTACTTCTCACATGTTGAACTCAAATACCTGTACTTTCTACTTCTTACATGTTGAACACAAATACCTGTACTTTCTACTTCTTACATGTTGAACCCAAATACCTGTACTTTCTACTTCTCACATGTTGAACCCAAATACCTGTACTTTCTACTTCTCACATGTTGAACCCAAATACCTGTACTTTCTACTTCTTACATGTTGAACCCAAATACCTGTACTTTCTACTTCTTACATGTTGAACCCAAATACCTGTACTTTCTACTTCTTACATGTTGAACTCAAATACCTGTACTTTCTACTTCTTACATGTTGAACACAAATACCTGTACTTTCTACTTCTTACATGTTGAACACAAATACCTGTACTTTCTACTTCTTACATGTTGAACCCAAATACCTGTACTTTCTACTTCTTACATGTTGAACCCAAATACCTGTACTTTCTACTTCTCACATGTTGAACCCAAATACCTGTACTTTCTACTTCTCACATGTTGAACTCAAATACCTGTACTTTCTACTTCTTACATGTTGAACACAAATACCTGTACTTTCTACTTCTTACATGTTGAACCCAAATACCTGTACTTTCTACTTCTCACATGTTGAACCCAAATACCTGTACTTTCTACTTCTCACATGTTGAACCCAAATACCTGTACTTTCTACTTCTTACATGTTGAACCCAAATACCTGTACTTTCTACTTCTTACATGTTGAACTCAAATACCTGTACTTTCTACTTCTTACATGTTGAACTCAAATACCTGTACTTTCTACTTCTTACATGTTGAACCCAAATACCTGTACTTTCTACTTCTTACATGTTGAACTCAAATACCTGTACTTTCTACTTCTTACATGTTGAACTCAAATACCTGTACTTTCTACTTCTCACATGTTGAACTCAAATACCTGTACTTTCTACTTCTTACATGTTGAACCCAAATACCTGTACTTTCTACTTCTTACATGTTGAACCCAAATACCTGTACTTTCTACTTCTTACATGCTGAACACAAATACCTGTACTTTCTACTTCTTACATTTTGAACTCAAATACCTGTACTTTCTACTTCTTACATGCTGAACACAAATACCTGTACTTTCTACTTCTTACATGTTGAACACAAATACCTGTACTTTCTACTTCTTACATGTTGAACACAAATACCTGTACTTTCTACTTCTTACATGTTGAACTCAAATACCTGTACTTTCTACTTCTCTCATTTTCCAAACAGCTGGTTCCTTTAGTCTGAATGTGTGTTTGGTGGCGTGATCATTATTCTTTAGAGTCATTGCGTGCCTATTGATTTGAACACGATCCGTGTATCCATCATTTCCTGGTCTTCTCTAAAGAAGAGGGACCAATGGAAACGTTGTCATGTTGCCGTTGTTCAGCATGGAAACATTCATTAGCTAACAATGACATTATTGTTCTATTAATATAAAGGGAGGTCAGGTACTCTTTAAAGCAGCTGCTAGTTATGGGTACTTTTTACTGAAGGACACTTCAAAGCCTCTTTACTTTGACTTGAGTAAAGAAGTTTAGTCAGTACTTCTACTTTCACCAGAGTATTTGTAAACACGAGTATCTGTACTTCTACTTGAGTAAAGGGTGTTTCTCTGACATCAGGAACTGTAAACGGACATTTGATCCAAACATTCTCGCCATCGTCGGCCTCCAAACTCCCATCAGCCCCGGCGGCGTATTATGACTTTATGCTGATTTATCGGAGGGAGTCTGAAACAAAACTAAACACTGATAACACAAACACATCGCGGTATGTCGTTAAAAGGACTCTGCGTTTATGATCAATCTTAGTATATTCCCCCTCACACACACACACACACACACACACACACACACACACACACACACACACACACACACACACACACACACACACACACACACACACACACACACACACACACACACATATATACATGTACACAAACATCTGAAGGACACACACACACACACACACACACACACACACACACACACACACACACACACACACACACACACACTCACACACACTATTGTCCATCATAATCCCACCGTCAATGGATGAGCAAACCTGTGTGTGTGTGTGTGTGTGTGTGTGTGTGTGTGTGTGTGTGTGTGTGTGTGTGTGTGTGTGTGTGTGTGTGTGTGTGTGTGTGTCCTTCAGATGTTTGTGTACATGTATATCTGTGTTTGTGTGTGTTAGTAGAGTGTGTTTGTGTTTTAATGTCAGCAGGAGAGGAAGTGAGTTTGTTATATTTATGTCTATGGGACCTTGGATAGACATGAAGACGCTTCTGTTGCAGTCTGAACGTCACACACATGTTTCTGTGTTAAAGCTCACCGTGAGGAGTGGAAGAAGAGTGTGTGTTATATTCTATGTAACTGAGAGAAGGAGTGAGACAGGTGTGACGGATCAGAGGACTTCCTGTCTGCTTAATGTGAATCTAATCTGGCTTTCTATCTGCTCGGTTTACATTAAACACTCAGCATGCACACAAAGAGCCAGAGTGGAACCAGCCTAAAGCCTAAACACACTTTCTACGGAGGCCCACAAGGTGCAAACTCACTCAAAGCCTCGTCAATGATACCAGTTACTCCTCTTGTAAAAAACGACGGCGGTTCAAACAACGTCCAACAACTCTTCCAGCGTCAGAAAGGATGCAGATATAGAAACCCAGATGTTCCACATGAAGCAACATCTCCAGCAACAACACGCAGCGTTCAGAGAACACTCAGCGACTTGAGGAGACGCTGCACGAAATATCTGTGAGTGTCTTTACATCGCTCTCTTCTGTCTGTTTGGTTTACATTAGGAGGGATCAGTGGGCTGGGTCTCACACACACATGCACACACACACACACACGCACACACACAGGTTTTTAATGTTTTTTGAAACACCTATTTACCGAGAGCCAGTGCACTACTCCTCCGGAGCCCTGCGCTCTTCCCGAACCTAACCCTAACCCTAATCCTAACCCTAACCCTAAACCTAACCAAGTCTTCACCCTAAAATTAATGACTCCCCTTATGGGGACCTCCAATTTGTCCCCATAAGGGAGGCGAGTCCCCACACGTGACTGTGTAAACAGATTTAGGTCCCCACAAGTATAGTAATGCTAGGCCACACACACACACACACACACACACACACACACACACACACACACACACACACACACACACACACACACACACACACGTTAGAAAAAGGGTATTTCTAACAAACTCCTTAAAAAAGTGTTTCTTCTCCTTTAAAACCCTCACATTAAAGCATGAAAAGATACTCATAAATCCCTTAAACATGCCAATACAGTTTAAGGGACAATTAAGGGTATTTCCACAAGTCAGACTACTGGATAAACTCTTTAAACAAGTCAAACCCTCACATGAAGCGTTTTGAGGACAGCGTTAAAGGTGGAACTGAACAGGAGGGTTAGATAATCCCTCAGTGAAGAATCTGCTGAGAGTCGACGCCCTGCTCGGCTTATTGGCACCACATGTGAGTCAGTGTTAGTAAACACACACACACACACACCACACACACACCACACACACACACAACATGTGATCCTGAATCTGTGTAACGTTTGCTGGTAAACAAAAGTGGTGAGGACTCTTTCAAGTCTGACGGAGGAATGTTTTGAAAGACAAACTCGCTCATCGTCAGCTGCAGGAAGGAGGAGAGACTGCGGAAAATATAAAAGAATGCAACGTCCAGAAGAAGAAGAAGCTTTGGGGTTTTGGGAGGATCAAAGAGACTCGACACATATTTCGGGGAGAAGAAGAAGAAGTCGGTGAATGCATGAGCTCATCAGCTGGGAGGGTTCATGCGTTGTTGGAGGAAACAAACACAACATCCGTCAGCATCTGGACGACACTGAGCTGCACTGATTTATTCAATATTTCCAGAATCTACTTATAATATTTTCAAGGAAAAACTGCCAGATTCCAGACTCTCCATCATTCTGTCGATCCTTTTGTTGTCAACTGAATATTTAGGGGTTTGTTTGACATGTTTTCTTGTGTTTGAGGGCTTATGCCGTACGGTGGCCGACAGGTGCAAACGCTCTAGAACATTTCCATTAGGAGTTACTGCAGCTTCAGAAAGGATGCAGGTGTAGGAACCCACATGCTCCACGTGAAGACCAGGGGACACTAAAGAGTGACGCACACAGCTGGGAGACCAGGGGACACTAAAGAGTGACGCACACAGCTGGGGGACCAGGGGACACTAAAGAGTGACGCACACAGCTGGGGGACCAGGGGACACTAAAGAGTGACGCACACAGCTGGGGGACCAGGGGACACTAAAGAGTGACGCACACAACTGGAGACCAGGGGACACTAAAGAGTGACGCACACAGCTGGAGACCAGGGGACACTAAAGAGTGACGCACACAGCTGGGAGACCAGGGGACACTTTAGAGTGACGCACACAGCTGGAGACCAGGGGACACTTTAGAGTGACGCACACAGCTGGAGACCAGGGGACACTTTAGAGTGACGCACACAGGCTAAAGGTCTTAAAAGCGACTAGAGTTTGAAAAGCCATGTGTTTAGAGATCAAAGTCTGTGTGAAAGCGGCAGTGAGTGAAGTCTGAACACAGTGTGAGTATTCTCTGTCCACTAGTCTGAAGACGACGTGTTTCTGAGGACACAGAACACATGTCTTCAGTTGCATGTTCTCGTCAGTTTACGTTGTTAGCTGAATCCGTCACTTCTCTGAAACAGAGACCGTCCCTCGTCTCAAAGACAAGGAAACATCTACTTTCAGTCTTTTTACTCATTTCACGGCATGTTTTCCGTCCTCGTCTACAAAGCACACTTCTCTCTCGGGACAATGAAGTTTGAGCTAAATTGAAGCTGAAGTGCCAGCAGGGAGCGTCGGGTTCCCAGGCCACTTTATTTATAATGAGAGAGCAGATAAGCAGAGAAACCCCAAAGAAAACCACAACGACTCCTGACGGACCAACCGTCTGAGCGTCCTTCAAAGAGTCCACTAACAGTTACATTAACGACCGTCTCTGTCTCTGGTAGATATTTGATTAGCAAGTTGTACTTCACGGTTAGTGTACAAAGTGTTTATTGTATCTTTGTAAGTATTTCCTTCAGGATAAATAAAGTCCTATCCTATATCTTGTTTTATATGTTTAAAAGTTTAAATAGTTTGAACAGCGAGGCTACGAACTCCCAAGAGACTTGACGAATTAAAAGCAACTGAAACAGAAGTTATATGTTTCGAATGCGGGATCAGAAATGAAGCATGCTGCATGAGAATAGGATGCTTCTGTAACGATAGATTCAAAGTGTGTTTTGCATCAGACTTGGTGCACGTGGCGAACAGCTGGTTCAGGTGAGAAACAGGAAGCTATCGGAGGTTTGTGACAGAACAACGTAACTCAACAAAGTGACCGAGTAAAGTCACAGCGTATTGTAACAAAACCACGTTGTAGTTTTGAATTGTTTAACTAGTCTTTTAACTCTAATGAGTGTCCTTGTTTTTTATGCTGATGCAACGCAAAGTACTTCTTATCTTATCTTGGCGTAACGGAATAACGGAAGATAACGTAGGGGGAAAATGTAACATCTCAACGTAACAGCATAATGTTACAATGTATGAGCGTAAGACTATACGTGACAAAGTAACAACAATAACAACGTAACTAATATCATTGAACAACAACCGTCCTTAGTTTATTTACTTGTGTTGCTCTTTAGATCGACTGTAATGTTCTCTGTTTGTCTTTAGTGAAACCGAAGTTCGCCCGCTCTGACTGGACTTCACGTTCAGTAGCGCTCGCAGAAAATATTACGACGTACGTTCGTACTGCGTCACAAAAAATATCCGATCAACAACTACTTCCTGTTGCAACTCATCAACATTATCCAAAATACTGGGTTGAAGTCTTTCAGTTATATTCAGTAGACATATGGAGTCTGGAGGAGGCGTTCAGGGACAGTGACGAGGTCTCCAACCCGTTCCCCTCGTTGCATTAAGAGCTGATGTCTCGTTTAACCCTGAAGACAGAAGCAAACTAATGTTTGAAAGAACAGCTGATTACATGATGAAGGAACAAAGGGAAGTGTCGGGGGAAACGTGCCAGGAGAAAGAAAAGAAAAACATGCTAATTATAGTTTATTTCCACGTCTTTGGGACGACGGTGGACGGAGCCAAAGGTCAGGGTTGCTGGTTTGAATCCTCCAGACAGAAGGGCCACCAGAATAGATCCAACAAAGTCTCTTCTGTCAGATGAAAGGGACGCAGGAATGTTGCTAATGATGTGTTCAATTAAGTCCAATTAGCCTAATTGTGCTCTGTGTGCCGCTGCAGATGAACCGGGACGCAGGAGTCCAGACGGGAAAACACGGGACAGAAACGCTTTGTGTTGCTAAACGGAGGTCGACACTTCGCCTGCGCCAAGAATCCTTCGCCGTCGCTCAAAATAATTACCGAGGTCCCTGAACGCATCAGTTAATCCGGACAAAAGCCGGGGTGCAAAGACTTCTCACAGGAAAACAACAACAGGTCTCATGAGAAGGGTTTCCCGCTCTGGGACCAGTGCAGAGCGTTAGCTTCTTTTAGCCACAGGAAGCTAACGGGCAAACCTCTGAAAGTACACCACTTGCTCCTCTTAGTCTTCTGTTGCCTTGAGATCTTGGAAAAAACGACGGAACGTCCCAAAACTCTTCCGCGCTGCAGCTTCAGAAAGGATGCAGGTATAGAAACCCAGATGTTCCACATGAAGCAACAACACACGCAGCGTTTAGAGAACGCTCAGCAGCTTGAGGAGACATGGCAGCTCGGACACAACGGAGACCATAGATAGATATTATGAAGCTGTTGTTGGAAACTCACCTCAAGAGTTCTGTGGTCTCATTTGAACAATGTGATCACATGACTCGTAGCTAACCTAGTCATTTCAGATATACTGACAAACTCTTACAGTTATGAGACAGACGTCGTATTTCTCTCCTAAACCCTGAGTAATATGTCCCGCCCACCTGTGACGGACAGGTGAGCTCACACCCTCTAAAGCTGCAGGTGCTCATCTGACGCACTGCTAACACAAAGCAGAGTGGATCTCCTGCATGTGATGAACACAAACGCACGTTTCCACGCCTTGAATTACTTTGACGACTTGCATTCCCTGCAATGTGTGCAGTCCGTTTCCAGCGGCTCCAACCTGCAGTCTGTGGCGTTAGAGGCAGACAAACAGGAGCTTTCTTTCTCGAGACACTTTTAGGATATATTTCACTTTAAATGTCAAACTAAATATCCCTACAATCATATTAAAGTCAAAGTGAGTCTCTATCCCCTCACCTGAGGCATCGTGGTGGAGGTAAAGTGATTTTGGAGCGAGATCAGCAGGAAGTCTGTTTAAAAAGTTGAAAACACGACGAGGAGCCACGTCTCAGTGTGACCTTCACTGACCTCCAGGAAAGTCTGTAAACGCTCATTTTGATTATTTATTATTAAAAACACATGCGTCTCTATTTCCCTTTCCTTCCTCTCTTTCTCAGAATCGCTCTCTGTCGCTACCGTCTGTCTGAGCAGAGATCCAGCACACACACACACACACACACACACACACACACACACACACACACACACACACACACACACACACACACACACGATTCTCCTCTGACTTTAAGTACATAATGAGGTATTCTTCCAAAACAGCAGGAGGAGATTACAGAGGTGTGTGTGTGTGTGTGTGTGTGTGTATGTGTATGTGTATGTGTGTGTGTGTGTGTGTGTGTGTGTGTGTGTGTGTGTGTGTGTGTGTGTGTGTGTGTGTGTGTGTGTGTGTGTGTGTGTATCTGATGGATTCGGCTGAGTGAGTACGCAGGTGGAATTAAGCAGGTGGACACACACACTGTCAGAGCGGTCGTTTCCAACACAGCTGTTTTTCTCACACACAAACACACACACAAATATTTGTTCTCCTACTCCAAAACACACACACACGTTTCTTTAAACACACCGAGTGTCGGACTGCTGCCTTTTGTTCACACACACGACTGAAGTGTGTTCACCTC
Source organism: Pogonophryne albipinna (assembly GCA_028583405.1). Classification (NCBI taxonomy): domain Eukaryota; kingdom Metazoa; phylum Chordata; class Actinopteri; order Perciformes; family Artedidraconidae; genus Pogonophryne; species Pogonophryne albipinna. The sequence goes on along the minus strand of JAPTMU010000423.1, from coordinate 63,941 downwards.
ATCTTGGCCACACACACACACACACACACACACACACACACACACACACACACACACACACACACACACACACACACACACACACACACATACACACACACACACACACACACACACACACACACACACAGATCGCTTCCAACACAGCTGCTTTTTTTCTCTATTACAAAAACAGATTTCTTACGATTTTAACAATTCACATCTTCTGTCGTTTTCTTCACACACAAGACTCATCTTGGCACACACACTTTAGTGCACACACACACACACACTGTAGTGCACACACACTGTAGTGCACACACACGCACACACACTTTAGTGCACACACACTCTCTCTCTCTCTCTGTAACTCACCGGCCTCAGCGAAGGTGATGATCTCAGTTGTCTCGGTCGCCTCCTCTCCTCCTCCTCCGTCTCCCCCTCTGTTCCTCCCCCCCCTCTCTCCCCCTCTCCCCCCCTCCTCCCCCCCCTCGATGTGCACGCTCCCGTCCTCCCCCACTCTCCCCACATGGAGCTTCCTCAGCGCGTTGATGAGCGCCGCCCGGGGAACCGGCCGGGTGATGTTTGGTCTCTGCTGAAGGTGGAGCATGTTCAGAATGTGTCGCTTCACCGCCTCCACCACGTCCTCCCTCCCTTCATCTTCCTCCCCCCTCCTCACCCTCGCCAGGGCACATGAGGGGCATTCGGAGGGAGGAAGAAGGGAGTCTGGGGAGTCAGGAGAGACGTCAGGTGACTCTGGGTGATGCAGGACGGGCGAGGAAGAGGAAGAGGCGCTGATTTGAAGGAGGAAAATCCAGCTGATTAAGAGCAGCGACGACATGCTGGCTCCTGATTGGCTGCTGCTGGGCGCCGTGGTGATGAAGAAGATGAGTGTGTGTGAGGAGGTTCCCTCTCGGTGTGTGTGAGGACGTTCTGTGAGAGGAGAGAGAGGGTTAGGGTTCCTTTAGAAATATAGTAACTAGTTTACTCCTCACTAGAACATCTAAAGGACCTCTAGAACCCTCAGAAGGACCTCTAGAACATCTAAAGGACCTCTAGAACCCTCAGAAGGACCTCTAGAACATCTAAAGGACCTCTAGAACCCTCAGAAGGACCTCTAGAACATCTAAAGGACCTCTAGAACCCTCAGAAGGACCTCTAGAACATCTGAAGGACCTCTAGAACCATCTAAAGGACCTCTAGAACATCTGAAGGACCTCTAGAACCCTCAGAAGGACCTCTAGAACCATCTAAAGGACCTCTAGAACCATCTAAAGGACCTCTAGAACCTCTTCAATGACCACACAAATCTATATAAAGACCTGTAGTACCACCTAATGGATCATGAGAACTTCCTAAATGAACACTAGAACCTAGTTAATGAACACTAGAACCTTTTAAATTATCAATATCAACAAACATTGGACCATTTGTACCCTCAGAAGAACCTCTAGAACCATCTAAAGGACTACTAGAATGACAACCATCATCTAATGGATCATTAGTTCTCCTAACTGAACACTAGAACCTCCTAAATGATCACTAGAACCTCCTAAATGAACACTTGAACCTCCTAAATGATCACTAGAACCTCCTAAATGATCACTTGAACCTCCTAAATGAACACTAGAACCTCCTAAATGATCACTAGAACTTCCTAAATGAACACTAGAACCTCCTAAATGAACACTAGAACCTCCTAAATGATCACTAGAACCTCCTAAATGATCACTAGAACTTCCTAAATGAACACTAGAACCTCCTAAATGATCACTAGAACTTCCTAAATGAACACTAGAACCTCCTAAATGATCACTAGAACCTCCTAAATTAACACTAGAACCTCCTAAATGATCACTAAAACCTCCTAAATGATCACTAGAACCTCCTAAATGAACACTAGAACCTCCTAAATGATCACTAGAACCTCCTAAATGAACACTAGAACCTCCTAAATGAACACTAGAACCTCCTAACTGAACACTAGAACCTCCTAAATGATCACTAGAACCTCCTAAATGAACACTAGAACGTCTTAATGAACACTAGAACCTCCTAAATAAACACTGGAACCTTATAAAGAACCTCCTAAATGCACACTAGAACCTCCTCTCCTAAATGCACACTAGAACCTCCTCTCCTAAATGCACACTAGAACCTCCTAAATGCACCCTAGAACGTCTTAATGCACACTAGAACCTCCTAAATGATCACTAGAACCTCCTAAATGAACACCAGAACCTCCTAACTGAACACTAGAACCTCCTAAATGCACCCTAGAACCTCCTAATTGAACACTAGAACGTCTTAATGCACACTAGAACCTCCTAAATAAACACTAGAACCTCCTAAATAAACACTAGAACCTCCTAAATGAACACCAGAACCTCCTAACTGAACACTAGAACGTCTTAATGCACACTAGAACCTCCTAAAAGCACACCAGAACCTCCTAACTGAACACCAGAACCTCCTAAATGCACACTAGAACCTCCTAAATGAACACCAGAACCTCCTAACTGAACACTAGAACCTCCTAAATAAACACTGGAACCTCCTAACTGAACACCAGAACCTCCTAACTGAACACCAGAACCTCCTAAAGAACCTGATTACTTTCTGTCACTCCAGGAGAACCTGAACATCACAGAGAACATAAACAACAATAAGACGATGTGAATGCAGAACAGTTACCTTTCTCCTTTGGATCCTGATTCTCTCAAGTAATCCGTTTCTCCGCCAGGTCTTCCTCTCGGGGACAGATGGATGATGAAGAGGAAGAGGAGGAAGAGGCGGAAGAAGTCTCCGCTGATGATGATGAAGAGGAGGAAGAAGTCTCCGCTGATGAAAAGGATGAAAACTGCAGAGTGTGTGTGTGTGTGTGAAGGAGTTCTTCTCTCTCTCCCAGAATGACTCTCTCGCTCACCAGTTGAATGGTTTTACAGAAAAGGGGGCCGGCCTCTCTCTCTCTCTCTTTAGGCTCCTCCCCCTGTGACTCACTGCAACTTTTACTTCTTCTTCACCATCCCTTCACCATCCCTCCTCCTCCTCCTCCTCCTCCTCCTCCTCCTCCTCCTCCTCCTCCTCCCTTTCTGTGTTAATGGAGCTGGGATTTCTCTCTCCCTCCCTCTCCCTCTCTCTCTCTCCCTCCCTCTCCCTCTCTCTCTCTCTCTCTCC